>JANJYP010069402.1:0-21137 GCA_024605115.1 Rastrelliger brachysoma
TCCATTTTTTAGTAAAATTGTGAGTCACAAATCTTGCTTAAATATTTATTCTATTATCTGTTTATATTTTATGTAACTGATAAAGCCAGTCACATTTTGTAACTGTATAAAATATAATTATTTGACCTTTCTTTTGAGGTGCACCCTAAACAATAATATATTAGGAACAAAACAATCATTATAATCAGATCAGTACTAGCATCTGCTTAGAGCAGAGCAGAACTCTCGCATTATGACTCTTACAGTCATAATGTGAATAACGTAACATCAGCGATTTTAAAGTCACAGCAAGTCCCTGGTTTATTTTGATTTGTAAGTTTTATGTGTTTATGAGACAGAACAATACTGCAGAGGATTATTTTATGCTGCATGTTCGGTCTTTATTGTGTTAGTTGTCTTCCATAACTGATTTATATTGCATTGAGTTGAAGATATTGTATTGATTGTATTGCTTGCTGCAACATAGTGTCTGTTGAAGCACCTGGGTAGTTTGAGCACTATAGCAGCAGCACACACTGTTGTCTTTCTGTAAATTTGTGATATGTGCTCATCTTTTGCTTTGTTTCTAACACTTTTCAATAAACCCTGTATCTAAACATTAGTGTGTTTGCCACAGAAAATAGAATAAGAAGAAGAGGGTACATGACATCCACATAAACTGAACTTTGAACTAAATGCTCATGCAAAAACTGTACTATTTAGATGGTAAAATTTCAACCTGCATGTTTTTCACAGGATTTTTTTTAAGTATTTTGTTCTGCATTTCATTATTACTAAATGGATATCATTATTTACTCTGATATAAAGCATCATTGATCAGAACAAACTAATTTGAAATAAAATATATATATTGTATCCACTGTTTTAATTAGTCTATTATGATGCACTGTGTGGTTGTGAAGCTGAACAGTCTGTCCTGACTGTATCAGTAGTATTAATGGGATTTAGATAAATGTTGGCCAGTGGGAAATCTGGGATGATGCTGGGAATTCATTGATGCTGTGGGCTGTTTGAAATACTAGCCACATAAAATGTGACAGTTTGTTGCTTATGTTGACTCCCACAGTCTTCAAGTGAACAGATATCTTTGCTTCTTCATCCAAACAGTAGCATCACGCAGGGAAAATCTGTTTGTACTGCACTATTTTTTTAAGTATTTTTTGTGCCTTTTATCTGACACATACAAATTGTTGTTATTCATCTAACAGGTGCCCCTCTCCTATTTTCCCAGATCTGACTTTGATGTGCTCCATCTATTAAGGCATGAAATAAGTCATCCATGTGTGGTTCAGAGAGTCAGAGCAGTCTCATTTCAGCGTGCCCCCGTTAAGGACCCTCTGGTGGCTACACCGCCGATTCACAGGACATGTACGGCAGTGCCAGAGCTGTAGGCCATATAGAGAGCAGCCCCGCACGGTCCCCGCGCCTGCCAAGGTCCCCCAGACTGGGCCATCGGAGGGCCAACAGCGGGGGCGGGGGTGGTGCGGGGGGCAAGACGCTCTCCATGGAGAACATCCAGTCCCTCAACGCTGCCTATGCCACCTCGGGGCCCATGTACCTGAGTGACCATGAGGGAGTGGGCTCAACTGCCACCTATCCAAAAGGCACTATGACTCTGGGTCGTGCCACCAGCCGGGCCATGTACGGGGGCCGCGTCACAGCCATGGGCAGCAGTCCCAACATCGCTTCAGTGGGGCTGCCCCATGCTGACCTTCTGTCTTACAGTGATCTGGGCTCCCTCTCCATGCTGCACCCCCACCACCACCAGGGGGTGCCCTCCGCTCTGTTGAGGCAGGCGGTGCGGGGCAGTGGGGGGGAGCTGCTGGAGATGCAGGCCCAGCTCAGGGAGATGCAGAGGGAGAATGAGCTGCTGCGCAGAGAGCTTGACCTGAAGGACAGTAAGTTGGGATCTTCCACCAACAGCATAAAGAGCTTCTGGAGTCCTGAGCTGAAGAAGGAGAGGATAATGAGGAAAGAAGAGGCGGCACGCACATCAATCCTTAAAGAGCAGATGAGAGTCACTCATGAGGAGAACCAGGTGAGAGTGGTCCTCTTAGCTTTCATAATCCACTCATTAGTGCAGTACATTGTAGTTACAGTTGCTGCTAGTCTGTTGTCTTTCTATTTTTTCCCAAGTATTGTATTTTTTGATGTCTGTCTCCGCTTTTACCATTCTCTTTTCTGCAATAGATCATTGTCATCCTCAGTCTGAGATCTCAAAGAAATATTGCAGTCAATCATGTTTTTCAGTCAATGTGGTAACCTTTCTGGAAAGAGTTCTTTGTATACATAAATATTTAACACTTGCACACAGAGTACTTAAAATCAATGTCAGAGAGACCACTTGAGCCACAGGAAATACCATACCATATAATTTAGTTTTACGTTATCTCATTTTTTACATCTGAACTGATATACTGACACTGAGGTAATTTCATTCAGCATATATTTTAGATTTTAAGCTGTACACAGCATTTGCCTGTAGTGTATGAAACCGCTGAATAGAGAAGCTTTTTAACACAAAGCTGACAAAAGCACCAATTCATTTTATTTTCAAAGCTCATTATGAGATCAGTCCCGGAGTGTGAGATGTCATGAAGTTTTTTGCTTGCTTCAATGTAGGGGTGTAGTCTTGGCCCAGTTAAATCAGTTTGTGACAAGAGTAGGCACAAAGCCCAAAGACAAATGCCAAGGACACTTAAACACTGTATGTCTTTCTTTGTCTCTTTCTTTGTCTTTATCTTTTTCCACCATCTATCCTTTACTCACTCTGACTTTGATCATCTCTGTCTGTCTACCTCTATTCATCTGGCATTCACTGTTTTCAAATATGGTGTAAATGCCCATATGTCATTTACTACACTTACAAGCCTAAAGTGTTTTTGCAGACAATGTGGGAAATGCTGTGTCACTCTAATTAAGGCAATATTAATGTTTTAAGGCTAAAGCATTATATTCTCCTCTGTAGATTGGAAATAAATCACTACCTGAAATGTAGCACTGTTTAATTTTTCATTTTGCAAGCAAAAGTGCATGACACACGGTGGTCTTGTGGAATAGGTTAGTATATTAGTTGACTGCTGAGATTGAGCTGGTTTTCTTTTCTTTCTTTTTGAGGCAGGCATGATACAGCAAATTGGACGATGCCTCAAGCAACGTAAAAGGCTGACTTTTGCCAGCTGGTTGTGGTCTTTATGCCAGTCTGTCTACATTTCTGTCTCTCTGCTTGAGTGATGTTCAGTGATGTCAGACATCGAGCAGCCAGTAGACCGCTCATTACTCAGAGAGGCGGACACTGTCACTCCGCCTCTCAAGGTCATTGCAGGATACCATTAGTGTGACCCTCATATTAGACCTGTCTGTGTGCACATCTACTTGGTTTTGTGCATATGAATATCCCCTTTTAGAACAAATAGTATCTAGCTCAACTGCTTTCACTGGAGTTTAAAGAGAGTACTGTTTGCCAGCTTGTCCCTGGAGCAGTGCCATACTGTTAAAGGGGGAGAGTGTCGAGCTCACTGCCTGATAATCGGATGGTTTTACCCGTTGGTGATCCCCACTGGGGAGCCAGAGAGACTTTGAATCCTTCATATCCTCATGATTCATGAAAATGTATAGGAATAGTCTTTTTGAAGAGAATATGTCTGTTCAAGTTAACCAAGCATTGTCACTGACAGGGCCAGAGTCATTCATCATTTCATTTATTGTTCTGTGCTATTAGATACTCTGTTTGGATCCTTGTACATATTTTTAGCTTGGCTTCATACATTGTAGGAGTTGAACATGTCCAACAGAATATGAAAGCTGTGCAGTGTGGGCTTTCAGGCCTTTGTGCTCCATACAAAGAGCCTACTCTTTTATCCTCAGCCTTGTCCATCAGTGTTAGCCCTGATGCTGCAGTGGATGATATTTATATCGTAGTAGGGTTAATTAATGAAGTATGCAGGCTAATAAAAGGCAGATGTGTCTTGTTACTATAATTGGTCTTTTCTATCTTGATTTCTGGCCTGTGAGGTGTCCTTATATAAGTGTGTACTTACAGTGCAATGGTTTGGTCACACCCATCCGGCTTGTTGAGAGGTTGACTGAGGAGCAAATTGTCTCATTAATAGTGGAGTAATTTCAAGTCAATCATTACATCTGTCTTGTGGCAGCATTGCAACAACTTGCAAATACCATGCACTGTTTATCTTGTGAAAAATAAGATATGGGAATATTTGAAAATAAGAAAACTGTTCAAGCACTTGAGTTTGTCTTTCATCGGTTTTGTATACCACAGACATTACATTAAATGAAATGCTGAACACAGGCTGAAGAGGTCATTAGAGGTAGATTAGCCCTGTAATGTTTTTAGACACATGTTAATATACGAAGCAACTGAGATAGGCTGTTGTAATTTTGAACTATCTGACTTAAATTCAGAAGAATTTTTTGTCGTGCTGAAGCTGGACAAGGGCTGCTGGAGGCAAGTGTGTGAGCTAGAGCATACCATATCAGACTGAGTCATGACCACTGCTGCTAAGCCACCCAGTCAGCCCTTATCAAGGCAATCACCAAAATGGAGTCTGAGTCTCCCATATCACACTACTTTCTCTGCGCATGGATTTCGTCTCTCAGACATGACGTGCTTTTTTAATTCTTTGCTCTAAGCTTGCGATTGTTACATGTGGGTGAGCACTGAAAGGAACAGAGTTGGAGTTAGTTAATTGTTTATCAGGAACAATGATGAAATAGCTGCTATATGATTATTGTGTATACTGTACTGTGTGTGTGGGTGTGTCCGCGTGAACAGAAATGTGTGCTTTTTCAATTAGAGGTCACTTTATTATAGATGTGCCAATGACTAATATATGTGCACAGGTTCAGTCATCATCCCCAGTCTGTATAGTGTGTGGGAGAGGTATAGTCACACTTCATTCGCACATGTGATTCGTAGATCTGGTGATGCTGCAGGTGTGCACTGTTCACAGTGAGCATTAAGCAGTTGAGTTGACATTTAGTTCTGTTCAGTGTAGGGCTGGGTATCTGTACTCAATACCTTGCAGGTATGGAGCGATACCCAGTAGAAAGAATACTTGCAAGCGGTTCTTTTTGTACCCAAATCAAGAAAAAAATTAGGCCAACATGGGGTGACATTTACGCAACCGATTACTTTCTTTTCACATGATTAGTACTCACTTGGTATCNATGTTTTTGGCTATGTCATAGCAGTATGAGCTAATGTGGACACAGGAAATATGAATAGTCCGAGCCATAGTCACAGCCATGGATCTTTATTTGGTCAGCCACCTCCCATCTTAGCACATAAGATGGCTGCTACCTCCTCCAGAGGAAACATTAGAAATGAGAAATTTTCTCCTGATTTCATCTCAACAAGATGAGATGAAATGCAGAGATTCAGCAAGGCTGGTAAGATTGAGATGGGAGTGGAGGATGGAAAAATAAAGGGGATAAGACTTGTGCCAGTCTGCTGGTGTCTTTTTTGCCAAAACAGCAGAGTTTTACATTCAGATCAGAGCATTGCCAACAGGGCAAAATGTGCATCTTAACAAGTAGAAACACAATGCAATCATAAAAAAATGTTTTCCATTAATTTGGTAAAAAAGGTGGACATACTAGCATTTCTCATATTTCTCACATTTCTCTTGCACTGTAACTTTATTTACACAATATGCTGAAGCGTCACCTATTAGTATTTTATTGTTTAAAGACACTTGATTAAAGAACATTGGTGGCATTTTTATTAAGTTTCATAATATTTAAAACTCTAAGGTTAATATTCTCTAGAAAGTAGATAATTTGCAGGAATGACAAAGGAAAATATTTTGAGAAAAAGATGCTTTGCCTCCTAGGAACTATCTGTCTCCGCTTTTGGAAGCCCACAGTCAAAACGGCTAAAATACAGCTTGAACCAAATACTGTTTACCCTGAACATTGCTTTGACTCAACACCCACATGAGAATAGTGTTATCATTTGAAAGGCTTTAATTTGGTGGCATTGCTATAGATGAAACCAAGCCTTTATATTTATTTGGAATGATTTATTGTTTGCCTGCACTGTTACACTGGCTGTTTTCATGCAGAATCACAGTGAAATTACACATTTTCACCTCATCGTTACCCAGGTGATATTACAGTAGTATGTTACATTGGTTGATGTCCCAGTGCAGCAGTGAAAAATATTAAGTATTGGTATTGCTGTTGTTCAAACACAGACATCTTAAAGTGCTATACACTATATGCATGAATACATTAGATAACAAAAGAAAAACTTAAATCAGATTTTAAAAAAGGTCAAATAAAAGGCATACATGTAGTAGTAAGCTGTATGATGCCACAAATACAACAAGGCAAAGAGTGCCATCTGTGTAGCTGTGATAGGTAAAGTTATTGCCATGCATTATCAGACCAAGAGAGATGCTGTAGAGGAATAATAGAGACCCAAGAATGTCACAAAACAAACATCATGAAAAATTATTTTTTGTGATTTGATCTGAATCAAATGAGATCTGTTTCAAATAATCCCACCCACTTTTTTCTGTCATGTGTTTTTGTATTTGATAGCATTGCTGTACTGAGATCATAACAGCTTTTCAGCTGTTCAGACTAACACCTTTATTAGTGCTATGATGAGGATTCATCATCATAAGTATTATTAGTGTTATCTTTTATAGACTTAATTATGTCAGTGCCAAAATTAATGTGTGTGCTTGTGTGTACATGCATATGTGTGTGTGTGTGTGTGTGTATAATATTACACACCCAGTAAATTAAATGAAGATTGAGGTGTTGCAGCTACTCCTGATATGTGCGCAGTCATGTATTCTTTACAAATAATATATAAATGATATTCTGCATACTTGGTGAATATGTAAAAGTACTGTAAAGAATACTGAATAATGACACGCTGCGGTGTGTAGGGGTAGAGCTTTGCTTGTGAGCAGCTGACCCCAGTTTGAATTCTGGCTGTAATGATCCTTTGCTACATGTCTCACCCCCTCTCTCTCCCATTATTTCCTAGCTACTGTAAAATGAAGGCGTCTGTGTCGCAAAAAATCTTTAAAAAATACTGTAGTTAAGGATCAGCTCATTTCCACCCCTGCCTTCAAAGGTGCTCTCTCAGACATCTTTACTGACTCCTGCAACTGTTTTTCTACCATGTAATACTGTCTGCCTGCGTTGTTGTTGTTGTTGTTGTTGTTGTTGTTGTTGTTGTTGTAATTTTATGACTTTGCTTGTTGTTGTTGTGTTTTTATGATTTTTATGTTTTACTGTGTTTTACTTCCTACTCCACCCCCTTCTCTTAAGTGGCCCTTGTCACTTGTCAGGCTTTCATTGTAAATAAGAATTCGTTCTTAATTGAGCTGACTGGTTAAAAAGAGGTAATAAATGAATGAATGAATGAATGAATATAATTGAGTATTCAGATTTAGTATAAATTACTTAACTCTTGTGGGCTGCTCTGAGTCTCTCAGATTTCCGCATTCATGCATCTTTCTAACTTTCTTTTAGCTGAGTGGAGATGAAGAAATACAGCCTTTTTCTGGCATGACTGTGGGTGTAATTGTCTATTGTCAGCCATCACAACATACAGATTAGGAATGTAGTGAGCAGTAGGCTGCTCTGACTCAGTGCTTTGGAGCTCTCCATCTGTCTAAGGCAAACACCCACTCTTATTAACATACACTCACATTTACAGTAAACCATGCATATATCTGTTTTGCCTGTGCAAACTGGTAAAAGAGTTGAATGTTACCAGCTTTGATCATTGGTCATGGTACAGAATAGCAGAGTTACTATGTTAACAGTGTTAATGTCTGATTGCACAACACTTTTTTCAAGTGATTTTTTTATTGATGGTTTTCTGATCAGTTAATCTGTCACTTTAATTTAGACTGAAATAGCTCAACACCTATCAGATGGATTTCCATGAAATTTTGTAAAGATGATAATTGTTCTGAGATGATGTATCCTAATGACTTAAATGATCACCTGACATCTAATCATCTTATTCCACCATGAGATTCACATTTATGCTGGATTCTTGTGAAATTTAGAACTTTAATGCTGGAAAAATGTAAAAAGTAAGTTTGATGATCCCCTGACTTTTCATCTACAGTAGCGTCATTGTCAAGTCAACACCATAATTTGTCTACTACTTTAAATGATCACTGAATACCTTCAAAAATTAATAAACACGTGTTTATTGCTAATGAGCAAATATCAGAATGCTAACATGCTAAAATAAGAGTTTTTCCCCATGTCACAAAACAAACATTATGAAAAATCCAAGCAACAGTGTGCTGCTACATGTGCTAATATCTTGTGTGCATGCAGACAGAGCTTTTGGTGTTTCTAAGCTTTTAAGGGTTGGTGAAGGATAGCAGAATACTTCTTCTTCTTGTCTTTCTATATTGTAGCTCTCAGAAGGATTTTGTGTTTCTGCACAAAAGGATTTATGACAGCTAGTTACCCCTGGCTGCCCCAGGTGTCAGTTATGGAGGAAGCACTGTAGCTCAACAGCTCTCTCCTCTGTAAAAACCTCCAGATGCTCCATTTCAGGATATGCATTGTAAGAGAAACCTTCTTTTGGGGCAGGGTGACAATGCCAATATGCACTGAGTCATGGCTGACTGACAGGAATTGGTACAGCTCTACTATTGATGGGTGGGTGGTGTGGTGTGGTGTGGTGTGGGGGTTAGTTAAGGAGCAAAGGCCATAAAGCCATTTAACCCACAGTACAATTATACAAATGGAATCATTGCACTGCCTCCTGTAGTTTAGTTATTGACCAGGGCACAAAAATGGAGTATCAAGGGTATCAAAAGCAATTGAAATGTGGGAGGGACAATATAATAGGGTCTGGTCTGAGGGTCAACCCTAACCCAGAAAATCTTTAACAAATATATCTGAAATATATCAAAATAGTGTGCAGATTCTTTTCTGTATTGTAAAATCTTCATTTTAAGTGCTGACAGTGAGCATGTGATTAGTTGACATCTTGTGTACATAAATGAATGGACAGTTGGTCTGTCAGTGTGAAATAGAAAATGAAAGAAGCATCAGGTGGTTTCTGTTTGCTGGACCACATGGCACTGACTCGAGGATACAGGGAGTGTGACCAAAACTGTTAAAGATGGCAGCAGTACTGCTGTCAACAGAAAATGCATCAACTCCTTCTTCTAACAGAAACACTGCCCCCTGATGGATGGAAGAGCACATGCTTTACTGTCTTGAAGAAGTGGAAGGAAGGAAATTGGATTTATTTTCCTGCTTTTGTATTTGTCTTTTAGTCATGTTATGAGCCTGCTAACAGCATTAATATACTGATTTTATATTATTCTGTGTCAACATATTAGAGCCACATCTAATAAATATATTCATTATCGATAAATGTGGTCTATAAAAGACTCATCACAGTGTCTTAATGCCCTAAATGACATCTCATAAGACAAAGAAAAGCAGCAAATATTCACATTTGAGAAGCTGTAATATAGATACATGCATAATGTTTTGTATCTTTGGTTAAAAAGTTGTGTATATGATCAGTTAGTTAAACATAACTACAGCAAGATTAATACTGTATTTCATCTCACTGCCTCATTATCTGATCACTACTACTGCTACTAATATTATTTATACTACTACAATAACAATCAGTTTTACTACTAATACTAATAATAACAATAATAATTTTCGAGCATATAATGTAATATCATGTAAAATCATGGTGGCTGATTGGAGCCATTTATACAGCCATTTCAAACCTTCTCCTCTTCTCTTTCCAGAAAGGTCATCTCAATAAAGCCATATTTTGTCTGTAGGAATATTGTGAATATGATAATTCTGACTGAAGGCTGAAGGTGGATAAACAACTAGACGGACTGATGGGTGACTCATTTTAAATTCTGGCTGATTTGTGTTGATCATCCGTCTCTGTTGCATCATGTTCTGACGCTCTGTTTTTACCATACATCTGTTTTTCTGTTCATTCTGTCCATGCTCTGCAGCTGCTGGATGCCAGGAGAACCAAGGTTTGTCCCTATGTTTGCACCAACTGTTGTGTGCACAACATAGAGTCACCTTTCAGTGTGGCGTGTATTTTCAGACACCTGGCAAACCCTTTGCACCTCTTTCCTCTGAATCTCTTCTGAAAGTGAAATATTTCCAGCAGTTAAGCCTGCCTCCTTGTCCTGTGAACCCTCATATCTCTATTTTTATATCTATATGTTCCCTTACAAACACTGTAAAGTTAGAGAGATTGATTACTTTGTTTAAATATGTCACTACGAATGTGTCTGGTGTTCCATCCCCCTCTAGTACCACAAACCCTACAACCTCAGATTGCCTGTATACAGTATGGTTTTGAATTCAGTGTAAGAATCTGTTCCCACCCCTCTAAACCCTGTTTGGACCATTTGCTGAAAATGAATTTATCCCATTTTTATCTGAAGATATCAGCTGGAAGAAAATTGTAATAGCTAAGACAAAGCCTGAGTCAGTTTGTGACAGAAAGTCAGCCATAACATTGATCCACTGAACCCAGAACCAACAAACCTATACACATATACACAATACAGTATAAGCTTAATAGTGTGTATTTTTATTCAGTTTTTTCTGGCAGTGGTGGTGTAACAAAATTACTCAAGTACTATACTTGAATACAATTTTGATATGGTTATACTTTACTACTTTTTATTGTGGTATTGGTACTTTTCTTTATGTAAATGATCCAAGTGCTTCTTGCACCAGTCTTTTTTGGACACACAGAGATGCACAAAAACACACTCAACCTTATGGAAATACGCTGTCATAGTGTCTGACTGTCCATGTCTACCAATGGATAATGCTCATTCAAATAGTCATGAAATAATCACATTTTGCTGTATCTTTACCTTGCAGACCACTTTTCCTTATGTAAGCCATCTCTGAGGTTTGAAATTCAATATATATTCCTCTCAAACTGAGTGTCAGAGAAAGTCGACCTCTGTTGCACTGCTGGAAAGCATTCGGGTTGTTGTCTGCATTAATTAGAAAATTAAAAATCTCCATTAATTCTGCTCAAGTATATAAAAACTGAGCAACCTTTCACCTCACACTGATAAATTAAGCTGATTGAGAGGTTTGTATACAATGAATGAATAAGAAAGTCAACTCCTGTCCCAGAGTAGAGTTGGAGTTTCTTTTCATCACAACAGAAAAAGAAAAATCTTGTTGTTGTTTACAGTACTTCTAAAGATATCTGCAGGTAAGTCACTTGCTCTCCATGGTCGAGTTACCACAAGTCCTATGCTAATGCAACAGCATTTCAGATGTGTGTATTTTTTGTGTATTTACCCCCATATGAATCGTTATCATGGAATCCTTTGCATTATGTGTTTATTCCAAAGTTAATTCCAAAAAATTCTGAATCTCTTTGTGTGCATGTGTATGTGTTTCTGTGTGTGTATCTGGACTTCATCAGCATCTCCAGATGACCATCCAGGCTCTGCAGGATGAGCTGCGCACACAGCGAGACCTCAACCACCTGCTGCAGCAGGAGAGTGGCAACCGCTCGGGTTCAGAGCACTTCACCACCATTGAGCTGACAGAGGAGAACTTCCGTCGACTGCAGGCTGAACATGACAGACAGGCCAAGGAGCTTTTTCTGTTGAGAAAAACCTTGGAGGAGATGGAGCTGAGAATCGAGACCCAGAAACAGACATTGGGTGCCAGAGATGAGTCTATTAAGAAGTTGCTGGAGATGCTGCAGAGCAAAGGGCTGCCCCCGGGGCCTGGCAGGGTGTCTGAGGAGGAGGAGCAGGAGAGAAACAGGCGCATTGCTGAGGCAGAGGCCCAGCTCGGACACCTGGAGGTCATTCTGGATCAAAAGGAGAAGGAAAACATCCATCTGCGAGAGGTATACTATTACCAGGATTTTAAATCTTGTTGTCACTAGATGGCAGTATTGAATATTACATAATCAATATCCTTCAGTCTGCTACTGCTTCAAGTTTGAGGCATGCATTGTTAATGAAAAACAGCTGAGTTGTGGGAAAATAAACTTTTTAGATGCATTGAAACTTTGCTGTTTTTTCTACAGTATAGTCTGTTTTAATCTAAATGCCTGCTTTCAGTAAAGAACAAATATTATTATATTTGGTCCACACAATGCTGTGTCTTTTCTTTAAGGAGCTGCACAGGAGAAATCAGCTGCATCAGGATCCAAGCAAAACCAAGGCCCTCCAGACCATCATAGAGATGAAAGTAAGAACCTAACTCATGCAGCCTGACAATAACCTCATACATCAGTCACCACCAGATACAATATCTTCAATTTAATGTTCTTCTTGGATTAATTAATATGGAGTGAATTTACAATCTGATAATATTGATATTGAAATTCATGCAAAACTCCTCTTACTATGACTGGAGTCTGTAGATGTTAAAACAATGCTGGACATTATGTGTAAAAGCAAATGTTGATTACTATGCAAGACAGGTGGATTTACAAGATTACGACATCACAAGATGAAGTTATGTGCTTTTGTCCAAACCACTGGCATCAATATCCTATAATCATTCATGTGTGATCTTGTGATCTTGCGAATTTAGCTGCCTCTAAAATTAAGACAGTTATAGATGCTGATTGACAACTGGTTCATCTAATCACTTGCCAAGTATTTTTTTGAAAGTGCTTGCTTTTCCAAATAATTTCTTGGGACTGAAGTTCAGACAGTGTTATGAGTAAATTTAAAAAAAAAAAGAAGTATGTCATCAAATAAAACTTTTATAACTGTAGACATTATCGTTCAGTTTGGGCGGAACATATTATTTGTTTCATTTATGTTTTCTGTTGCATCATCTCAGCATATTATATTCTTAGCCTAATTAATTTGCTTTGTAATGCTATTTTGATTTAAATACAAGTTTGTCCTGATTGAATTACACGCGTTAATTAGCCTACAAAAGACACAAGATATTACACATATCTTAACAATTATGACACAAATTACCTCTGGGTGATAGTTTTTGGTGATGTCATCCCTTTCTCCCTTGTAATGGTAACTGTGCAATAACTACTGTCACACATATTTCAATTCCTGCTGCTCCTAAATTCTTCCATGTTTTTCCCTTTTGGATCTCTTATGACTACTTCTTTCAATTTCTTTGTTCAGCACGGCACTCTCTTCATGCGGCACCAAACAGATGTCCTTATATAGAGAAACAGAGGCATGTTGGTATGCAGGTTGCAGATCACAGACACGCGCCTGCCAATTTAGAATGGTTCTGATTTACTAACACAAAGGTAGTGAGAATAAAATTGGTCGGTACGCACGTGTCATGAATCTGACAGTGATTTTGCCCAAGTACTTTTTTTGTGGAGAGTAAGAACTTTTCTGTGCACATATTAGCAAATGAGGCCCATTGTCCTCATTCACTAATATGTGTGTAGAAATGTTCTTTGTGGACAAAACAACTCAAGATAAGTAATAACAAGTGCATGCCCTCTATATGTTAAAAAAGTTAGAAGCGCATTCATAATAATATGATTATTTAAAAGTCAATTATCATATACAACACCTTTTCCCTATCTAAAAAAGCCATGTGACAGTGGAGAGAGCTGTCACTCCTTGCAAAGAGGACCATAATGGTAATAAATGTAGAGAAAACTTTGCTGGAAGTGCAATGTAAACAACAGCTTAGTAGGAAAGATCAGAAAATGCAGATTTAGGTGGCATACGTTTAACTGGCGCAAGTGTTAGGAGATCAATTGTGAATCCTGCATACAACCTGTGCCCTTGCTGCACCACTACCACACTAAAACAAATAAAGTACTTTTTTATTTCACAAAAGAAAATCATTCAGATATAAACTTGTATAAAATGGAGAATTTTACAGTTTTTACAATTTTCCCTTGTGTGCCTATCCTACAAAAAAAATTAAAAGTAAAATAGATTAATAAAAATAAATAAAGTAACAAAATGTATCTAAATAAATCTCCAGCAATGTTCCAGGTATACATCGTGCTTTGTGTCTGTCCGCAACAGGCTGCGATGTAGTGAGAGTAGAGCACCTCTCCCCATGCCATTACTGAGCTGTGAGAACACACACTGAACAGGATGCTGCTTAAACAGCTGCTTATTTCACAGTGAAGTCTGATGGGAACAGTGATATATAAGCTATTGTTATATAAAAGTGGGAACAGAACAATTCTAATATATTAATATTTTGGATAAATTTATGCATAATCTTTATAAATATTAGCTAGTAATTGTTATAGTTAGTAAGTTAGTAGTGTGTTATTAGCATTTTCACACTTTTAAACTGTTCTAATATACTTTTTACACTGATTACAAATGAACATTTATGGCCTTGTGCATATAGGTGGTCTAAGGCA
Source organism: Rastrelliger brachysoma (assembly GCA_024605115.1). Lineage (NCBI taxonomy): Eukaryota > Metazoa > Chordata > Actinopteri > Scombriformes > Scombridae > Rastrelliger > Rastrelliger brachysoma. The sequence goes on from JANJYP010069402.1 coordinate 14,381, forward strand.
ATTCTAAATGTGTTTGCAGAGTATGAACAAATTATGCTAAGAATATATTAATGAATCCTACATTTGTGTTTCAAAACATTACTTTTTAAGCACACACTTGTGTGTTTGTGAATGAGGCCCATTGACATTTACAGGCCTTATATTATTTTGACTGCTGCTCGTCTAAACTGAGGCCTAGGCTGATATGTGTTCTCCCCAATCTATTGTTGCTATTGTGATATTTGGCAGCTGAGTCAATAGAAAACACACAGACACACCTATCTAACTCTCTCTCTCTCGTACAGACATGCAGACACACTGTGTATCTACTCACAAAGCAGTTGTGTAAACATTGACAAGAATCAATAGTACTGTTCACCATTTCAGCTATCGTGGCTTACTGAAGAGGCAGCCAAACTATAACACACTGATTTTAATGAAAAGCATTATAGATTTAATCTCAATGACTCACTTTTGTACAAATGGGCATTGTAATGTTTTTGTAACTTTGAAGCTTCAGATGGAATTAAATGGGCATTTCAATATTTGGGCAAACATACATAAAACATAAAAAAAAGATTTAAGAAGACAGATTTGCAATTTTAGAGGACCCCCTCCACCCCCTCCCACATCCCGCCCCCCTCCGCCATTATCAGATGAGCTCAGTTCAAATTAACTTAAGCATATTTCATTTTACATTACTAATCCATATTCCTTTTTAAGACCAATGCAGCCATATAATGCAGGTGTATAAAACGCAAATATGCTCCTATTCCTTTTCTGAGGGCAAAACATGTCTGTGTAGATGAACACTTGTTGTATGGCAACTGGATCTGGATATAGAAAAAATCAGCAACTGAACCACTGTAGACACCACCAGACTCACTGCAGAGGCCTGACATCACTTCCTCAAAATAAATCATGACATCATTGCTGAGCTGACACAGCCCTTCTCACTCGGCTGGATCGGTGCTGTGCAGGCCCAAGCCTCCCCTCAGTGCAGTCATGTGACATCTGGGCTCTGGGATCCTGTTGATTTACATACAGAGAGTGAGGGAAGACCCGCCTCTTCTTATGCTGTGCAGGAAGACCCTGCATCTCTCTTCTCTTCTCTCTCCCCACTGTTCCTCTAGTGCTGTGTTGATGCTGATGGAAGCACGAATCATGCTCCCTCCCTTCCTCCCCTACATCACTACCACCCTCTCCTCCTCACACACTAGAGACAGTGCACAGCGTATAGCCTGCCTGCTGCTACCATGGAAACAGGTGTGGTTGTTTATGACAGTGAGAGGCCAGTGTGCAGGAAGATAGAGCGAAAGAGAGGCACACAGAGGCAGGGAAAGAGAAATAAAGAGCAAAATTTACTGACCAAGCCGATGTACCAGATTACATGTGGATGGAATAGAATCTCTCTCTTTTGAAGGTATGATGTCTCGTATCTACTGCAGATAACGTTAATTTCATTGATGTTTGTCTTGTAACATGGAGACAGAGATGAGATGCAAAGGTAGGGTGAAGTGCATGTACATGTGCAGTGCTCATGCATTTATGTTAACCCCACCAGATCCATCTCAGGCATTCTGCCATTCCTCATTACCAAACATTACCCATGTTGCTCTGCAGAGGGCTAAGAACGACCCTGTTAACGGCCAGAAGTTCATAAGTTCAGAGCCACTAGGAGGAACGAGGGATAGACACAAAAAGAGAGAAAGACAGGAAGGAACAAGGCTGCTCTGTGCTCTGCTAGAGAGGGAGATGGACCATGGCTAATCTTAAAGACGTCGTATTATTTATTTAAAAAGCCGTGAAGCTAAAGCTGCACTCTCAGTCGCAGCCCTGACATTGGATTCTGCATTGATCTGCAAGCAACTACACCAAAAGCTACGGCTTGTTACTTTTTCTACCTTTTATTCTACACATTTCTCTTCGGTGCTGGCTGATCTCTGCATGCTGGATGTGTGCTCAATATTTCCCAATGGTGATTAATCCTCTGAGCCGCAGCAAGGAGCTGGGTAGAAAGCTTCTGATTTCACCGACAGATACTGCAGTTGCTCTCAGCCACACGAAAGAGCTTCTTACTGTCTCTTTATCTCGCAATATCTTTCTCTTTTTTTCCTCACTCTCTGTCTCTGTCTCTCTCCTCTGTCTTTCCTGGACTCTGTCTTTAGTTCAGGTTTATTTGCAGAATGCAACTTGTGGACATGCTAGTCTGGGTTTTGAGGTGTGTCTCCTCTGCATGTTTTTGTGCAGGACACCAAAATTGCCTCTCTGGAGCGCAACATTCGAGATCTGGAGGATGAGATCCAAATGCTTAAGGCAAACGGCTTATTGAACACAGAGGACCGAGAAGAGGAGATCAAACAGATGGAGGTCTACAAGAACCACTCTAAGTTTATGAAGACCAAGGTAGATACAGTCTTGACTATGCATGCACATAGAAATACAAATCCTGTGAGACTACAGCCAAAGAACAGACAGAAGTGAGTTATTAGGAGCAAAGACAGACCTGTGCTGAGAGGAGAATACTGAATGAAGCTGGTGTGTTGCTTAAATTAGCTGTTTTAGCATTTAGTGTCATCAGCAAAGTGTCTTGCTGGCAGTTATCTGAGAGATACTTGTGTGCTGTTTTTAAGAGGAGCACAAACTCAAGAATACAAAAAAGGCTATATCAGCAAATGCTTTTTGTGCACACTTAAAGTACTCAACTTTTCTTACTTAATTACATATAAAAGCTGATGACTTCAGAATTTTGCTGCCAACAGTCAGCTGTAAAGTACATTATGTTGACTACTGTGTTTTCAACAAGTTGAATTCACCTGCTTTAGATGTTAGAGCACTCCATGATGATGATATAACTTGTTTTCATAGCTGTTATAGCCTCACTGTCAACCCTCCAGCATACATAGTTACATTAATTTTATGTTGAGGTCTCTCTCTCTCTCTCTGAAGCTTTGACTCTGTGTTTACATAGTGCTCCTCGTATTAGTCGACCGGGCATAGACCAGCCACAGTTTTGTTATTCTATTTTTAGACCTCTTTTCATCAATCATGAATAGAGATGATGTATAATATATGAAGAATGCAGGGGAGTCAGTCCCAAATGCATTTTTAATGAGAGAAAAGCGTGTTGATGAAAATAGTGCAAAAGCTGCACTGACTAGCCCACTGTTCAGTTGAAAGCGGTTTCACATACAAGCATACAGTTATGGTTTAATGTTACACTGCTCATTTAATAAGTTGGATGTCTGTTTCACGTGTCTGCAGATTGACCAGCTGAAGCAGGAGTTGTCAAAGAAGGAGTCAGAGCTGCTGGCTCTGCAGACAAAACTAGAGACCCTCAACAACCAGAACTCAGACTGCAAACAGCATATCGAGGTGCTCAAAGAGTCTCTCACTGCCAAGGAGCAACGTGCTGCCATCCTGCAAACAGAGGTAATGAAAAGCTGTTAACTAGTGTGTACACACAGAAAATCAACCTAACAATACACCACTTCTCATTTTCATCCTCCTCGCCAAACTGAGCAAATAATGGGCTTGCCCTGGCCCTGAGTCTTATTTCTGCAAATCATCTCAGCACTTTGTTTGCTTTGGGACTTAAAAGTAACTGAGCTGTGACTTAGTTCCTTACCAAAGAAACAGTAATACATTGTGTACTTTCACAGTGCATCTAATAAATATCAAAAACATCAAGATTCCTTATATTTTGTATTGCATGGGAATTAAGTTAAGATGAATAAATAGTTATAAGCACTTTCAATGTATACTGATTTCTTGCAGAAGTTTTTCAAATATGCCACTTTGGTGGTATCTGTGGCTGTTTTTACTAGTTTTGCTGTTTATAATGACTCCTATAGAGCTTTCTGTTCAATCACATCATATAAACCCTATAGTTTTCAGATTAGGCTGATCAAGTGGATGTTCTTTAAGATGTTTTTGTGTGTGTCATGGTTCAGGTGGATGCTCTACGTCTGCGTCTAGAGGAGAAAGAGTCCTTCCTTAACAAGAAAACCAAGCAGCTGCAGGACTTGACGGAGGAGAAGGGCACTCTTGCTGGAGAAATCAGGGACATGAAGGACATGTTGGAGGTTAAAGAAAGAAAGATCAATGTCCTACAGAAAAAGGTAAGAATCAGAATGGGAAAAAAATTCTAACCATTTAAAGGATGTATGAAGGAAGGAAAATGTCCAAACCATCCACAAACTACTATTGTTATTATACACCATGTATATATGTGTATACCAAACTATGTTGAGTCAATGGAGTTCTACTCTAGATGTAGTATGAAAATGATAAGGAGAACAGAGATGGTCTGTCTGATTCTTGTGTCTCGGACTATACAGGTCGCTCTCTGAAAATACAAAGCAGAGTGGTTACTCTCTCCATTAAGAGTGAGAGCGTCCCTGTTGCTCTCAGGGGGAAAGTTTCCATAGAAAGACAAGCAAGAAAATATTTCTGCCTCACTGGCTCTAGTGTGCGTGTGCTATAAATACTCACAAAGTGTTACTCCCTCTCTCACCCTGACCTGCTCGCCCATTCCCTTTTCTTTTTTTCTCCTCTTGTGTTCAGTCGCACCTCTTCTCCCTCATCTCTCGACTTTCATCTCTCACTGTCATTTCGCTTGATTTAGAAATACATATATTTCCCTTGATGAATTTTTTGTTTTGTTTTGTATTTTCTCTCTGTTGTGTCAATCATGTGCTGAGCATACGCTAAATTAAAACCACAGCACATATTATACTGTCTCTAAATAGTTTGTTCATGTTCTTATGTAAATTCTTATTTGCCTTTATATTCCATCAAACAGAACTCTTCACTCTTCTTCTGCAACATCTTAATAGTCGAATAGTTTTTCATGCATTTCTACCTGCAGAGGCAATGAAAATGCTCCCCAGTACAGTTAAAACTATGAAAATTATGTCTGTAGCAGGTAATAATCTTCAAATATTGTAATTATTTTGTAATTTCCAAGTTGTTCTGTTACACTAACTTTAATGTGATTTTTGAGAATCATTTACTCTGCTTTTTCTCTTGACTGTGCCACCATCCTTGTCTCTTTCTCGCTCACAGATTGAGAACCTGCAGGAACAGCTGCGAGACAAAGACAAGCAGCTGGGGAACTTGAAAGACAGGGTCAAGTCTCTGCAGACCGACTCCAGTAACACAGACACTGCCCTGGCCACACTGGAGGAGGCACTGTCGGAGAAGGTACATGTCTCTAGAGCTGAAGAGTGTCATGTAGACAGGATTTGATCAAATCAGTGCAAGCAAAGCTTTCTGCTTTCACAACAAAAATAAGCTTCAGCTCTTATTCACAAACTTAGGAAAAACAATTTCATGACAAAAAATGCTCTTGAATTTAAAAGAGCACAATAGGTCTCTTAAGTTGGTTAAGAGGGGATCCTACAGTAGGTGAGCATCTGCAGTATAATAAATTGATAAGTTAAATCAAAAGTAAAAACAAATACATTTTCCATTTCATTTATTATTATTTCCTATTTGTGTATGGTGAATTGGAGTGTTGTTCATCTCACATGTGGTTTACTACTGGATATGTTAAAATTTTCACACAAATAGTATTAACTTTTTATATATGTCACTAAATAAGTAATATGCAAGACATACACCTCTTTTGGGGATATTTCTGCTTAGAGTGTACATGTGATGTATAGTCATGATCTAAGTGAAATCTAAATATATTTTTTGTGATCCATTTTCTATTGTTTTTTTTGCAATTTTAATTTAACAAAAAACAAACAAACAGGGATGTGACAGACATTAATCAGACAAAAAATAACAACAGTAGTACACAAAATAAAAAAGATATTATAGCAGAAAGAAGATGCCAATAGTAATACTACTAATAAAACTATCAGTAATATTGAGTGATGATAAATTTAAAAAAAAAGAGACAGCTCCTGCCCCCAAGTCCCAAGTGGTCCATAGGTGCATTAGTTTATGTTTTTTGGTTTTTTTTATCCCCTTTTTGTTTTCTCTTTCTTTTTTTTACTTAATAATTATGGGTTATTATGCACAAATATAAACATACAATTGTACAAACACATGCCTATACAGGGGCTGGACCATGAATGAAGTCAATGTCATGAGAAACTCTAGGATCTTTATCAAAAAAATAAAATAAAAAATAAAAAAATAGATGGAAAGAGAAAAAGAAAAGAGAAATAAATGAGAAAATATACATAAGGAGTATCACATCCCATTCCCTCCCACCTGAGGACTTTAGTGATATTAAAGTGGTGATGACATCATCCCAACATGAAATGTTTTCAGGTTTGGCCAGATGTAAGTTAGCTGCCCAACATTCCATGATGGCTACGTCTATGAAATCCAATGACCATTTCTTTAAAGATAACAAATGAGGAAGTTTCCATCTGCATGCTATTAGCCTTTTAGAGGCAGTTTACTAGGTAGGGGTATAAATTGACCAGGTAAGTCCAAGCTGGAAGAATCATTAAGTAATAAGAGGGTAGCCGAATAAAGAATCTGCTTAGACAGTATTACGGACAGCATACTACAAACTTTCTTCCAGAAATTCACAACACCTGTGCACTCTCAACACATATGGAAAAAGTGCCTAAGCTGCAATTAGGAGAAGGCAAGGCTTCAAATTTGAACAAATTCCGTGAAGTGAGATTTGTGTTTGAAATTAATTAACTTTTTCTCTTCTAAACTTGCTCTTTAGAGATTTTTTGTGTAATTTGTAATGCTTGTTAAATATGGAGCTTGATTAAATCAGTAATTTGTGTGTGTGTGTGTGTGT
>JANJYP010069459.1:0-10895 GCA_024605115.1 Rastrelliger brachysoma
GCTAGCAAGGAAGTATGGACAGATGGAAGGAAAAAAGAAAAGAAGACAAGAAGGATAGATGGAAGGAAGAAAGAAAAGAAGACAGGAAGGATAGATAGAAGGAAGAAAGAAAAGAAGACAGGAAGGATAGATGAAAGGAAAGAGAGAAGGAAGGAAAGAAAAGAGATATGGAAAGAAAGGAAGGAAGGAAGGAAGGAAGGAAGGAAGGAAGGAAGGAAGGAAGGAAGGAAGGAAGGAAGGAAGGAAGGAAGGAAGGAAGGAAGGAAGGAAGGAAGGAAGGAAGGAAGGAAGGAAGGAAAGAGGGCCAGATTGGACCCCTCAGCAGGCTGGTTCTGGCCCACTGGCCTTATCTTTGACTCCCCTGGACTAAAGCAATGTTGTTTTCATGGGATCTGTTGACAGTAAGAAGAATCTAAAATACTGCCAGATATCGATTCTGCCAAAGAGTTACATTTTTGAAGATATCCCGGTCATAATTCTGGTTAATTTTGGGAGAAAACAGACTAACAGACAAACTAGTTCATATACTGAGAATTATTTTTGGATATTCTGACAGTTTCCTTCCTCATCCTGATAAAAGGCTGCTGCAGTTACCTGAAAGAACATCCTCATTGCCAGCATCAGCCTGCTCCACCTAACACACACAAAGACACATTAAAGAATTCACTTCTTTCAAATGGAGATGACATCATTCCTTAATTGTCTCCATCCATCCTCAGTACCTTAGCAAGGGAACAGTGATAAAGGAAGTCCACTCCAGCGACTATCATGTAATTTTCTATTTTCTCTGCCATTTTCTGATCGAAACCCAGGAGGAGGTCCGGTTGGGGCATGACGGTGACCGGCGATCCAAGGCCAGACAGGAAACCAGCGCACTCCAACCCCTCCGCCGACCCGCCTACCACCAGTGTCCGACCTGGAGGGTGAGGCAGGGACAGCAGATCCTCACTGGAAAAGAGGTGAGAGATGTTTAGATGTAAAACCAGTGTTTCTTTATTTAAACAGATGTCTGAGAACTGGGTCGACCTTGTTAGGCAGTACTGTCTGTCTCCGGGTACATCGAGATACTGAGGTCTGTCTCCTGTAGCAATGACAAGGGTCTCTGCTGTCAGGTTCTTCTTAATCCCATTTATACTTGTCACCTGATCAGACAAACATTGAAAATTGAGAAAATACATTGTTTTGGAAACTATCTCAATTAGTTTTGATCAGTTCAAACATTTAAACCACTGACAGGCAAAGTGAATTCTCCAGTTCTTCTCAAAGTGATTATCTTGTTAAAATGCCATCTGTCAAGGGGTGGAACATATTATGCAGCAAGTGAGCAGTCAGTTCTTGAGGTTGATGTGTTGGAAAGTAGGAAAAATGGGTAAGTGTAAAGATGTGAGAGGATCACATTGTGATGGCTAGATGACTGGTTTCAGAGCATCTCCCTAATGATAGTTCTTGTGGGGTCTTCTCAGTATGCAGTGATCAGTAGCTACTAAAAGTGGTCCAATGAAGGACAACCAGTGAACCTATGATAGGGTCATGGGTGTCATAGGGTGCCCAAGGGTTATTGATGCAGGTGAAAAATGAAAGCTAAACAATCCGGTGACAGAAGAGCTATTGTATTGTACAGGACTTGATGCCAATGTCACTGACAGGCAAAACTTTAAAAGGCAGAGTCTGGGCTGTTTTGGTAGCATGAAGAAGACCTACACAGGTTACCCAAACACATCACTAGATGCATTATACAACCTTTATCAGTGTTGAGATCAGAAATAGCCAAATAGCCAAGGCTGCTGATGAAGGCAGCTCATCAAGATCAATGGAGGTATTTTAAAGTCAACAGGTCAGAGCTATTTTGGTAGCATGAGGAGAACCTACACATTTTAGGTATGTGGTCCTGTTTGTCCTGTCCCCTTCCCCGAGTTTCCCCGAGTTGCAGCACAACTTTACACGAGTGAGGAAAATTAATCTGATTGGCCGTTATCGAGCAGGTGGGATGTTCAGTTTTTTGGGCGGGACATTGAATGTTTGGATTGAATTTGATTGGGTGTTGTCCAGCTCAGTGGCTCGGTGTGCAAGCGTGTTTAACGGATGTTTATTATGTGACGACGGTAGACGTTTGATTGACAGGTGACAGATCCTGATATCATTGGCTGAAATATACTGTACAAGGTGACGCACAATTTGTTGGCCTGAATTATTCTACATGAAAAAAAAAACAACTTTCAACCTGGATTTATTCAAAAGTAGAATTTTTAGACCACATCATCTGATAAATGAGGAATTACTCTGATTTTTAAAGCCGTAGTGGATGAAATTCATTTTCCATTTCTGCACGACTTTAATATTTTGGCTGGCTGGTGTTTATACGGTGTTTATACTCTGGCCAATGTTCCCTTTGTCCTTCAAGTTTCAAAAGTGGCAACTCTTGATAATTCTTGCTTAAAAACTGTCACTTATGCGTTCCACTTCTGAGCTTAAACCCAACCAGTTAAAAGGTCTCTCCAGCCAGAGGACTACTGACCACTAGATTGTGGCCTTGATACATCTCTATCTATGTTAGACTCATACATCTTTAACCACACTAACAGTACAGTTATGGCCTATCTCTCACCTTTTTAAGTGTGGTGCTTGTTTCTTTTATGTGTTTACCTGTTTTTACATATATTCATTCATATGTTTTATTATCTTCTATGTTTTAATCAGCTGTTAGATTCATTAAAAAAAAAGCTTGACACTTACCTGCATGGTTTTGCATCAAGTTTTGTGCATATTCCCCATGATTCCCCTAACAATATAACACTCTAAAGTGGTGGGGCTTGGATTATTTGTGTATTTACCTGCACTGTGTGGGGCCCCACTATCTCTCCACCAGTATTGAGGTACAAGATTCCACAGTTCTCCATCTCTCTCTTCAGCTCTAAACTGTGTGACTTCACTTGTTCCCTCACAGCCTCCACCAGCTCATTCCAGCTGTGCCGCGCTGAAATAACACAGCCCAGAAAACACAATAACCCTAAATTGTTTATTTGCTGCTGCAATGAGCAATGTTCTCATGTTGAGTTAGATTCTCAGAGGCTTGATTTAAAGCTCTGAATCATTTATATTTGAATTGCAAAAGTGGTGTTTACATGACTTTAACTTTAGCCTCTTGAGACCAGAGTCTTTGTTTGGTCTGCATTTTTAATTTTTCCTAGATGTTTGGGTGAAGTAGGACCCGATAAGTACAAAAACTAAACACCATCTTGAAACAGAACAGGAGGTAGGTTTTTTGTTTTGTTTTTAACGTCCTTATATGGGGACAAATAGTTTCTTTTTCTGTATAACACATATTAATTTACCTTATTTATTTCCTTACATTTACACCTTCATTTTTCACGGACAATAATAAAATACCAACATCTACAAATTAACTGCTTTCGGATTAGCAGTGTCCTAGCTTGTTGCTATTGCTAAAATTAGTCAAATTTATACAACATATCAAACTGCAAATGTTATTAAGCAAAAATTTAAAAAAGTTTCAACCATAAAATTTGATATGGTTTTGCATCTGGTCCACTTTTGTCCTACACTGTATTGTGCTTTTGCGACCACTAGATGGCACAAGATAAAATGTACGACTTGGGACAATGTGTAAAAGTTAAGCAGAATGTAATATCCCCATATGAAGATGCAGAGTCGCAGGAGGTTAATAAATAAAAATAGCACCTAACTGTCTACATCACCCTCATCTTTAAGTCTCCAGCCATATTTCTGAGAGTCTTTAAGAGCTTCTCCGAGTAGCGACGCCTGTTGAAGAAACTTCCTGACACTGTCCGAGTTGAGACTTGAACCTCCGACCTCTGAAGGAAAAAAAAAAGAGAAAGAAACTAAGTAAATCATGGTGTATGATACCTAACATGTCTCCAAAAGTAAAGGAGAGAGGAGAAATGAGTCATAATCACAACAACTCTTCACACAGAGAGAATAAAACACTTACTCCTCTCGGTGCTTCTCGAAGATGGAGCCTCGAGGTCAAGGATCAGCACCTTTTTCCTCCGTGCCGCAGCTTCCTGGAGGAGCAAGAGAAGAGGGTGGAGGGTATTGGAGTGGGCTGGGGGGGGGCACGGCATAAATTAGAGCAACAGAGTCAGACAGCGACACAGAGAGAGAGAGAGAGAGATAGAAATGAAATATTTAAAACCGCTTTAAACATCTGTCCTTCTCAACAGTCCCTGCTCATTTCCACTTTTCCTCTCTGGAGCTGCCCACAGATTAATCCATTACCATAAAGCTCATTAATATGATAATTATCTGAGCTCTTGCTTGCGTTCGTTGACCAGATTAGCAGTAATTATGAGGTTGAGTTGGTGGAGTGTTCTTTTAAACCACTGGGAGAGAAGTAGGAGTTGATGGATGCTTTGAGGAAGGGGACTACAGAAAGTACACATGCAAATGAACTGAGAACTTAAGAGTGTAATCAGGTTTGAAAAAAACAAAAAACAGGCAGGGTTATATATTTACTTAAAGGTGCATCCATTTAAATAATCAAATATATACCAGACTGCACACCACCGCACTGCGACGCTAAGAATTGATGAGTTGAGTGTGCTCTGGTGTGTGTTTGATATGTCTACATTTATCATAACAAGGTATCTGTGGGTGTTTTGCATGTTTGCTGTTGATTTAATTGTAAGCTCAGAAGCATGAAGCCTACAAATGTGCTCACAGCATTCTATGAATATGTAGATTTTTCTTTTTTCCTGTGTGGGTGTGTATGCATCAAAATCTGTACTTTTAATGCAATGTTTGATGTGACATGTGGGTTATTGCGCTGTGTGTGTTGTGTGGCCGCTACCAGTAATTAAAGATTCCCTCCACATGTTTTAAGACATGTAAAAAGATACTCCGCCTAAAATAATAACAATGTTTTTCTAACTAAAAAAAAGGTAATTATATTGTTAAAAAAAATTTGAAATAACATTTAATACTACCTATGAAGGATTAATAGATGTCAATTTGCAAACGCTGTTAAGTCCACTCTCCTACTCCTACTCAACCTACTTTTTAAAACTCCTCCTAGAAATCTCTGAAACTTAGCAAATACACTCTTGAGATGGATATTCTACATATTAACATCATTTCTTTTTGTAGGTATAACAACAAAAACGTGAATTGAACACTTCACATTTCCACATCACACTTGTGTAAACTGCACACTGGACAACGACTGGCTCCAAATTATTTGTGATGCTATAAATTATCTCAAATGAGCACGTGTTGAACTGAGATTTTAGGTGAGCACAGCGATAATTTTCCTCCCTCAGCAGATGAATGTAAAAACAAACTGCACAGCGAAGAGAACAACATCATGGGGAGACTGCGGCTTAGGGCTATTTAGAAAATTCGGCAGTTTGTTTCCCAGCTTCTCAAGTTGACATGTCAAATTGTCCTCGGGAAATATACTGAACCCACAATGGCTGCGCTAATGGTGAGTGCATGTGTGAGTAAATGGTAAATGGACTATGCTTATATAATGCTTTTCTAGTCTTTATGGTCAGAGTACCAACATGCTCATCAGGAGGGAGACTAACCATTCACTTACCGTTGGCGCAACCATGAAGAACAATTTGGGGTCAAGTATGTTGTATCTTGACACGTGGATTGGAGGAGCAAGGATTCAAACAACCAATCTAATAACTGGTGGATGACCGTTCTACCTCTTGCCACAGTCGCCCCAGTGAGTAAACGTTAGTCTCTATCTGATGAACATGTTGGCACATTGACTGTAGGAATATGTGTGTGAATGGGGTGTGCAATGTAAAAGCACTTTTGAATGGTCAAGTGACTAGAAAAGCATTGTACAAGTACATCACATTGTTGCAATAATAGACCAAACATAAGGGGACTTGGGCATGTTGTCTTCATGTGTTTGTTTTTAAATTGTATTGTCACCATGCACAGCAACACAACAGATGGCAACATTGATGGTGATGAAATTTGGCTTCTTCGAGATTTAGTTCCACTTAGAGAATATAGAGATGGGAGAGACAGGAGACAAATTCATATCTATACTGCACATTGGTATGCAGGTATTGTATTACACATAAGTGCATGATAAAAATATAAATATTGCCTCGCAGGTAAGAGAGTTTGTGTATTGTATGGGGGTGAGTAACTGTGCAGAGAGAATGTGTTTGTATTCTGTAGTTGAGGTGGATTGGGTCCTTGATGATTTCTCCAGCTTTGCCTGTACTCCTCTGAATGTAGAGGTCCTGCATGGATGGCAGTTCAGAGCTGATGATGCACAGAGCAGCTTTGATGACTCTCTGCAGGGCTTTGTGGTCCTGCTTGGAGCCGCTCCCACACCAGGCCACGGTGCAGCCAAAATAGGGTTAGAGTATCCTCATCTCCATGCCAAACCTCCACAGTCTCCTGAAGAAGAGACTGTGCTGGCTCCTAGTCCTCACCACCAACTCAGTGTGAGTTAAACATCTGCTAATCTGTGTGTACTAGTGTGTTCTCACCCTCACTCTTACCTGAGGAAGACTATGATTGGTCAACCATTATCATGTCCCTGCAGAATTATAAACAAACAGAGAAGGAGAGAGCAGTATGCTGAATGTTTTTTGTCTTCTTATGCGACTAGAAAAAACCAAATGATATGTTTAGTGTGTATGAGAGCATTTATGCAAAATAGCATTGATTTATGCTGTCTGCAGACCTGGCTTTCTGTAAAAAAAAGTTTTCAAAGCTTCATAAAAACACAGACAGGCCAAAATAAAATCTCTGTGTTTCAGACTGAAAAGCAGAGTCATAATTGTGCTGACCTTTGCCACAGCCAGACCTCCTGATCCCCCTCCAATAACCAGCAGGTCATAGTCATAGCACCTCAGTGACGGCACAGCCTGAGAGTCCATGTTTCACCCTTATGAGCCAGAACTCTGAAAGCTGTCCTTTGATATTAGACCTACAAGCACAAACACACAAATTCACTCTCAGTGAGGAGGGACTTTGGTCCCTGGGCTCTCGGACACCAGCAGATATGTGGTGTGCTAAATGACGTCAGCTGACACACTTTTGATGGCCAATATTGATATTTTTAGATGATACCTACATCATTTTCATGTCAATATCTGTCATTTCTTACATACAAATTGCACAAACATTTTGTTTTTGTGCTTTATGACTTCAGACTTTCCTAGATCAGGTTGTACAGCAGCATGCCAGATAGATGTATGAATGAAAATATCATATTATAACTACAGTTTATTGAACAGAGTTTGGACATGGAGTAAAAAATTAAAGCATTCACGTGCCTACCTTTTTTGTCTATGTGCTTTTAATAAGAAACCATGAAGGGTTTTGCAGGAATTAGTTTTCAATGGTTATTGTCACGTTTGCAGGGCGACATCTTGTGGTTTAATTCTTCAATAACAACTTCATTTTCGCATATTTCAATTCAACAGCTGTCTTTACATAGTACTGGAAAACTTGGGTTTAAAACATTGTATCATTAAAAACACAGAATAAACAAAGACTATGTGAAATATGAAGATTCGGTGCTGTTAGCAACAAACTATGAAATACATATCTGACTTTTGTTAGCAGGAAAAACTGTTCAGGACAACACCTTGGCGTCTATAGAAGTGACTGAGCTGAAACGTGAACACTTTCAACCTGTTTTCTAAACACACACAATACAGAAATGTATAAAAACAAGATAAATATGCACGTACAACCGCTTTTTAATCGTTTACGTCGTTATAATTTGACATTTAGTTAAAAAAACGCTTTCTGCTGACCCTTCGATATATGGCTGTAGGCGATATGGAGTGGGAACTTTTGAAGGAACAGCCATCCAGTTCTCTTCCATGACCAGCGGAGGGAGGGTGACACATTTCTGGGAAACCTATTGGTTACAAGAGATGCGTTCCCGGGTTGCAATAAATATAGGAAAAATAAATAACGCGGACAATGACCACACGACCGGACACACAAAGAGGAAATTTTAGATATACTAAATGATCTATATCGATTTGTCTTAACCGTGTGCTCATAGAAGATAAACATACATGAGCAAGCTATTGTAGAGGTTTTCTATTCAACTGAACATATTGTTTGGAATAATGAATGCTCGTCCATGTTGTTTTCCCCATTCTGTGCTTGCAGAATGCAGTAACTCTTTGCTGTGCCTTTGTCATTGACCTAAAATAGTGGCTAAAGCACTCATGTGTTAACTCGCCTGTTAAATATAGCTGAAGTACATGCCATGTTTACAATTCAAGAAATGTGATTAGAGCACTGGACTCCGTGTCTGAGCTTGCGAGGGGTCATGGAACGCAGCGCGGCCCTCTCCCGGTCAGGCGCAGTAGTGCAGCAGCGGCTCCGCGCTGGGACTGGTCCTTTCGCAGCCATTTTCTGTCCAACCAAACAGCCGTCTCAGGAAGGTAACCAACCAGGGCTTCATTGCAGGTTTGTGCCTGGCTCCGGCCAATGATTGCTAACCGATTTCTCGTTAGCTCGAATGGAAATGTCCGTCTCTGTCTGATTTTTTATTTGTTGTCTGCGTGAATGAGGGCTGCTCATCAGGAAGTATCCGGCGGGCGAAACTTAAAAAATGATTGTTAAACATTTCGGCCGCGGCCTCGTCCTCCTCTGTTCTGTACGACAAAGAACAGGCCGACGCAGTGTGTGCAGGCGCGGGTTGCAGTGGATTTACAATGAGAATGTGTCTGAGGGAAATATGTGCCTGAATAGGTTAACTGCAGAAGGTAATAGCCAGCTGGACGACCTCTCTTCATTATGCTGAACTCAGTTGCTTTGATTAAAAAAACCCGCGGTTTACATCTGCTAGCATATGTTAGCTAAAACGTTACACTGCTGGAACGTAAACTGTCCTCACCGCGGATTTACAGCTGTCACGCTAACACGTTTACTCATTGAAGTTGCAGCACAAAGGAACACAGCAAACTAAAGTCAGCTAGAAGCTCCGGGGTCCTTAACTATAGAGCCATAATGAACATTTTCTATGTAATACATTGCTACGAACCCGCTATCATATCAAATATAACCTGCGTGTGATATGGGGGGAGTTGTATTCCGTCAACCTCTGACAATACACCCCTCCTTCAGAAGAGGCTACAGCGCTAGCCTACATTAGCGGGTATCTTTTGAATTGAAAACACATAATGACCTTAATGCAACATTTGGCTCAGTACCAGAACAGCAGCAGCTCTGCCAAATGAATGAGCTCATGAGCGCAGAGGCCGGTGTTTCGGTTTAACTGGTGACCATGTTAATTGATGACTTTCTTTCATGTCAGATACATTACGAGAGGTGAACGAGTCTTCTGAACACGATTTAACTAACATACGTGGTTACATAGTTAACATGGGAGTATGTATTTAAAATGGGTTCAACTACAAATGATTAAACTACGTTGAAAGTCACCAGTGAAACCGCAACACCGGTTGGTTCGTTACGTGCGCACGCATGCATGCAAAAACATACTATCAGACAAAGCAAATCACCCAGACCTACGCTTTTTGACATGACTTCTCGTTAAAAAGTAATGTTAGGCCACTTTTATGGGCAAACAGCTACTACCATTTTGTCAGTTTCATGTCTACATTGTAAGAATGATAAATTACCAGTTACAGTTAATATGCAAATAATATTCAAAACCAGTAGAAGTCCTTCCTTCATTCATCTAAATGTAGAGTCACCGACCACTTCCTTAGCTACACCTGTTCTTGCTAGCTCCTCTAGTTATACATTTTAATTTAAAAAATGTCAAAAAAGTAATAATTCTACTTTGTTTACTAATAAGGTTGTGCTAAGGTGATAGTGGTAGGGTATATGTACTGTTTCTGCTAATATTTCATCCTCATGTACGTTAATAGCGTCGAAAAAAAATAAAATAGAAACACTATTAAATACAACATCACCCACTATCACCTCAATAATAAACATGTTAGCAAAAACTGAAAAATGTACAAGCTTCATAAATGTTGAATTCAAAGCAGGGCTCTTGTATTGGCCTTTTTTAATCGTATTTAAATATATGCTAATCCCATGTTGTGTGTTTTAACTCTGAGCTTTTTCTACAGAGAATTGATTTACCTAACCTCTACAAAACAAACCTTTTTATATATATATAACAACTACACAGTTTTAAATTTCAATGCATGGGTCTTCAGTTTGCGGCTGAAAACGGATACACATGCCTTCCACATGTATTCATAACAGTATCAACAACATGTATAATCTTTTTATGGATGTATGCCAAGTAGGAGCGAGTTCAAGTGTAATCTATACGCTTTAAAAATACTAAGCAGCAGACTCGTGACATTCAGCTGGTGTACATGAGCGGTATGGTATGAAATTCAATGTGCGTTGTTTTTTTGTAGAAAGGTGAAAAATAATGTATGCTGTTTGTATGCGTGTGTGTGTGTGTGGGAGTAGTTTGGCATTCACCCACTACCACAAGTGATGTGCTTTGTTTTTTTGTTTGTTTGTTGTCCGCGCTTGAAGTGATCTAGGTCATTCTTTTCATAGCTGTCATTATTTATTTCATTCTTCACTTCTGGGTTTAGTCACATAGGCCTGTTGTTGAATACCAAAGGAGATTTTTGATGTGTGTGTGTGTGTGTGTGTGTGTGTGTGTGGAGGACAAGAAGAAATATCTCTCAAGTCAAGGCGTCAGATGTGATTCCACTTTGTTTGCTACGTGCACGGCTTCAGATGGGGTAATGAGATGGTGTGTGTGTGTTTGCATTTGTGCCACAGATGGACGGAGACAGCTCGACTACCGACGCCTCCCAGCTGGGCATCACCGGGGAATACATGACACCCGGTCACTACGTGCTCCAGTCTCAAGATGGTGAGGGAGAAAAACAACACAACCAGATTAAAAAAAAAAA
>JANJYP010069477.1:0-12883 GCA_024605115.1 Rastrelliger brachysoma
ATGGACAGATTTGGATGAAATTTTCAGGAAATGTCCGCAATATGATCCACATCACTGTGCAGTGGTTAGGGGTCCATATTCATGACTGTAATAATAACGAAGCAGTAAGACTCATGCAGTCTCAGTATACTCACTGTCTCAGTGCAGTCGTGTTGCGTTACAGTGAGTCCCTGAGCGTCTGCTGTCAGCTGCAGTCTGTCATCAGAGGAGTATGTATATATCATTTGGAAAATGGTTCAAGTGAATGATTTTGACAAGAAGGGATGTGAATACTTGGATTCAGCATATTTCTAAAAATCGTACTGGCATTGATTAAAAAAAAACTGCTAACTGAAGTCTGAACTCATTTATCCTATGGTCAAAGAATGCAACACTTCTGTGCCATGCACCCCAGAAAACAGTTTTGCTGTGCTGGCATCCTGGTAGGTGAAGCTCTGTCATTATTTTACAGCAACATAATTCGGGGGGGTGGCTGAGCTGCCTTGGCGGAGGTCTGTGCTCTCCGACTGTTTTTGTAGTTGTAGATGTAATTCCTTTAAAGTGTGTCCAATAAAGTTTTCATCTCTGAACAGCCTTCTCCATGCAACAAACATATCAGGTTGACAACCCAGAAAAATGCTGCTTTGTCTTGGCATTTGCTTACATTCCCATCACTCCTCATCTCCCTGCAGAGTGAATGACTCTGCACATGTGTGGATATATGATGGATGATTGTATACTTTGTTCTCCATGTGGGTGTGTGTACAGCATGCCTTTTTTGAGGGTGGATTGAAACAGAGTGAGAGTCCAGCAGGGTAAACTTGGCTGTCCTATCCTCTCCACAGCACTTCTACATGTGCAATTACATTCCTTCTCTAATAGAGAACAGAGCTCTACCCAAATCCAGTTTCAATAAAGAGCTACTGTTTCCTTGCATGTGTGTACTTGCATGTGTGTGTGGCCACAGCTACCTCTTGTCCCTGAGTATTTCCACTCATCTTGTCATCTAGGCTGATTCCATATAGGAAGTTGATTACAGATTGATTGGGCTCATGTTTCCCTCTAATAAGTCCTGGACCAGCCTGAGGTTCTGTTTTGGAGGACTGAGGGAGACGGGACAGAGCACAATAAGTATGTTGTCCACTATGTGCTCCACACTACAAGGGCCTGGTCACACAGATGTCAAGCTGTGGGAATCTGTATGTGTAGTTGAACAGTTTACATTTCTGAGTGATGACTATATCTGATGAAAGTATTTCTCTCATGTCTCATGCCTGTTCTTATCATAAATGATCATCTAATTGTATTTTCAACTTCTAACTTTTAGGTATATTGTGTGCCTGCTAGCTTTTGCATCTACATCATTGGATGAAATTTTAGCTCAGTGACTGTAATCTCACAGCATCATTTTAGTTGTGTTAATTGCATGGCTCTATGGATGGCAAAGGCAAATTTTTGTTTGGTTAGTCAGTCCAATACTGTGGTCCAAATGGAAATTATTGGATTGCTATGAAAATTGTTACAGGCATCAATGGTGCCCAGCAAATAAATTATATTGATATTTCTTAACCTGAAACTTTCCATGTAGCCCAATAATGAGGTCAGAAAATTTTCAATTTGTCCAATAGTTTATGACTAAATACTTGTAAAGCTAATAAGCCTCACTGAGCCGCAAGCATGGCTTTAGGCATGTTTTTATATTATCTTAATGGAAAGCCAACTATAGATCATTTATGTGCTGCTTTTGTGTGTCATTAAAATATAACTCTTGACTCATGAGACTGGAAAATGAACCTGGATTGCATGAATATTTTTACCAGTATAACTAGATGAGTGCAGAAATAAGGCAAATAAATATTGAAAAATAGGGTTTTTGCAGACAATGTCTTAAATAAAACATTGTGTTCCCTCTTTGTTAACACAGAGCTGGTTGGTGTAGGTTGATTGAGAGTACACAGAACAAAACCCTGACTAACTAAGCCCTGACTTGTCCTTGTCACTCTTTCATTTATCTCGATCTCCTTTGGTAAGTCAAGAGTTCATGTTGTGCTACCCATCCCTATCCTTTCTGGATGCCACATTGTTAGATGTTCTCTCTATTAGCTTATTTGTTTCTTATCTGACAACAGACCTCAACCATAAGATGCTGTCTCATTCTTGTGGATGCCACTCACTCAGTTTCAACAATAAATGCTTTCTCCACATCTCCCACCATTACCTGAACTGTGCATACCCTCTCTCTAGAACAAAGCATTCAGTCATGACTCAGTCAAATAATCATTATGGCTCCTTAAGTACCTGTGTGGAAAGGTGGAACTAGCAGTCAGAGTTGAGGAATGTGCTTCAATAAAGCTGCCTTTGAATGCTTGCTCAGGAAATGTCATAACAGCAGGTGAAAAAAATAAGACATGGATAGACAAGATAGATTAGCTTTCCAGCCACCAGTGGCAAGCAGCCATTGGTACCTGATGGTCGAGTAAGGGTCTCTCCCACTCTGAGAGAAATTGACCATAGCATAGCCTACTATTACCCTAAAGTCACTTCAGAAAGTCTTGCTATAAACCATATTTTGTTGCCATACCTAATTTCCCAATGGATTACCCACCATAAACAGTTAACCTTTTGTGTTATAGAGAACTGAAAAGATCAAAACCAAAAATGAATAATATAGCTTCCACCTCTGTGCTATAAACCTCTATTGTCATCCAAAACCTATTAAAAACACATAAAAGAGTCTTGCTGTTGCACTGGGTGTTATATATCTTCATTACAGTGAACACAGCAAGCAAAGTTTATTCAAAAGCAATTCTGTGACTACATTTTCAATCTCTGAAGTGTTAGCTCTGCATTGGGAAGATGTTGTCATGCATAGTTCTTTTATGTATTTTTAATAGTTGTTGGATGGCAAGTTCAGAGTTTTATGCACAGAGGTATAAGCCTCAATAAAAAGATAAAACAATGTCAAGTCTTTTTAAGCCTTTATGTGCATCAGATTTTTTTTTACCTTGGGGACTCTAAGAGTATAAAAAGGACACTGTGGCAGACTACAATGCATAAAGTGAAAGACTGAAAGCAGTACAATACACTTCACCAAATTTCACCTGTTGTTTCTCATTTCTGTTCTCAATATTTGAGTGACAGACTGTGGACAGCAGATGGTTGTCAGGCTGACAGACCTCCATTACATAACCCTGCCACCCACACCAGCACACTACTCATGTACTGCCAGGGTAGAAACCTCACTGAATTACAAACTAGAATAGCTAACTACTAGACTAGCATCATCGCCTTGTAATCTATCTAGGTCTAGGTCAGTTATTCAAAAGCCCTCACAATAACATGATCCATGAAGATGCATCACACCTGTATTTTCATACAATGGATGTGGAATGCTAATGCCCACATTCACACATAGCTCTGGTTATAGTTAAAGCATAGATAAACAATTCATGAGTATTGAACAAGTTTTGAGTGTTCCAAGTGAGCACACACCTCTCTGTGCACTGTGTGCCATTGTTGAATAATTGATCCTCTTCCTTGCAATCTCCATTTGTCACAATGAGCAGTTGTGTTTCTGAGTACAGTGTATCTCTCCAAGAGAAATATAGTTCATAGTTTTTGCTAGACAGCTCAACAGGCAACGGTGAGATACTGAAGCATTTGTAACTTTTCACTTGGTTTTATCTGAATTCATAGTATTTGTATTTAATGCTGAACAGACAATTTGAATTTCATGATGTTGCATCTTTGCTAACAGGTATGAGATCAAGTATGACAAAGATGACTACATGCTGAGAGTGAAGAAAGCATCCATTAATGACGAGGGCACATTCACCTGTGTGGCAGAAAACCGTGTGGGCAAGCTGGAGGCCTCTGCCACTCTCACAGTCAGAGGTATGAAACACCTTTATTCTTACTTATTTTTTTCACATTTTTTAGCACACACAACAACACATAAAGAAAGTATTATATCATTATGAGGTTAAAATTGGCAGTTTACTCCACAGAGTCTCCTTTGGACTAAAGGAAATCCAGAATGCTGACTCCCACAACCAAGAGAGATGTAGACAGTCCATGAATCTGTTTACTATTATTTACATTTCCAAGAACAGCGTTGACACACTCTATTGCCCTCCCCCCCGTTGTGGTTGTGTGCTAGCTTTGCTACCCACCATGCCTTAACTGCCCAGTCAGCAAAGCCATTTCACAGATTACTGATGCACACCACCAGTCCCACACCTGGGGTTTGCAAGGTTAATAAAAACATTCTAACCATAATTTTCCCTATTTTCACCACTCGTCTTCCCATTAAAGCCAAGTGTTTAAAGTCCCTGTAGGAGTCTCTGTGGAGCAGTTTAAAAGGATGTAGGTGGCCAGTAAGAGGTAAAACAAGGTCTCTCTGGAAGCTGGTTTCATAGGAATAGTATCATCATGTTTTTCTTGATCGTGAAGATGTATAAAGCAACACAAAGGAGACACTGGAGAACTTCTACCTGCACCATAGCGTCTGCATAGTGTGTGAGAATTCCAAAGACACACTCTCTGGATGTAACCCACATACAGCTCTTACTTAGCCTTTGAAATGTTATCCCTCTGTACTTCTTCTTGCTGTCTTTTTTCTACTCTATCCATCAGCACCAGCAACAAACACACCTCCACCCTGCTATTATGAACATACACCACCTGTAGAAATGTCAATTTCATTAATGCAGACAGAGGAGGTCCAGTGGGGTTTTTGTCGCTGAGGAGCAGAGATAGCTGCCTCCACAAAAATATTAATTTAATTAAAGACAGTTAACCACCAGGGGGCACATATACCAGACTACCTTCATCACTAAGGGGTCTTATGATCTGAGGCTGTGATCTTATCAATAAAACTATCCAGTAGGCAAAAGCCACTGGCTTCTCTGTCATGCTTACCCTGTGCCAGAAATGTGTTGGACCCAACACAACATGTCATTCATTCTGACTTTTATTTCTTTTTTTTTTTGTCTTTTTTGTGTTTGTTCTGTTCCCCCTCTGTCATTTTATATGTTTGTGTGTCTATGTCTTAATTTGTTTCTTTTATGTATCCACTCCTCCATTGTTGTGTCTCCAGATCGCAATGTTGGTAAGTACCATCCTTCTGGTTTGATTCCATCCTGCATGCCCCCCACCATACACACTACTGCATCTGACTGCTTGACAATTAGTTACCATTGCTTTAACATTTTTGTTTTTACTAACAGGTGTTACATCACATTGTGTACCCTCAGAATTACTCTTACTGTTACAGTTGCTAATAGCTTTGTAGACTTGTTACAGCTCTACTTGGATTACTAACATGAAAAAAACACTAAAGGCCTGTTACGCCAGGTCTACCTGTTGATTGAACATGATATATATTTGGACTGATCAATGTAACCAGCTGCAATTATTTTGTTTTCAGAAGTTTGCAGAGTTCCAAGACATTTTTATTCTCATATGCCCTCTGCTTTTTCTGAATATCAACATATGTTCATACTGTAAACAACAGGTTTAAAATGGTTCAGTTGATTGAAATGATATAAGTTTTAACCCATTATAGCTCAGTTCTATCATATAGCTGCTCCGACTTTCCTTTATCAGTTAAGCTCTAAACTGAAGGCTTTTTAAAGTCAGACCCTGGCAGTCTGATAGTCTCAGACATTGTCATCTCATATGGTCCAGGACGTGTTTAACTTGCAAGTCTCAAGGCCATCTGTGGATCTCTGGAATACAAACCTGAGATCTGTTTGTTTTGGACAGGCTTCTTTCCTTCTGAGACCCAACATAGAACTGGGAATCCCATTTTATTTCCCTGTAGATTGAGAAAAGGTCGAGGCAGAACCAAATTTGATACACTTAAGATGTCAAATTATTTGAGGGAGTGAAAATGGGCATCTGGAGAGAAAATGTGTTTTTAAAGCAGAAACAGGAGAAATGCAAGAGACAGAAACATGTGATAGGACAAAGAAGGGAGAGAAACAGAATAGCAGAAGTGTGTGTCAAAACAGGCTTGACTGGCAGAAAAACCCAGTGTCTCAGTGACAGGACCTTCGTTGCCAAAATGGCAGTGGCTGTCTATGATTGTTAAACTGTCAGTTTCCAAGAAGGTGGGGGAAATTACACATTCACTCTGCCTGTGGGAAGAGACAGTAATTGCCATCAACTTCTGAATAAAATATGACTGAACATGGGATTTAAAATAAATGCTTCCGAGTTTGTGTGCCTGGGTGTACTGAGTGGATGTCAGTCTCTCTGTCCATTTATTCTTTTCACCCTGACTGCTGTTTTATGCCGAGTCCTTTCCAAACCAGTAACCCTCTCCAAACCTGTGACTTGTCATGAATTAAATATGGGTGTCCGATCATGTGTTTCCTTGGCAAGGGACAGGAAGGAGCCTCTCACATGACATTAAAGGTCTGTGAATCAAAACAGTATAGCTTAGCCCAGAGCCAAGCTGCATAAGAGTTTGGTCTGTGCCTCTCTGTGGGCATCCCTCTACTTTTTAGATCCACTCACCACACATCCAGCTTCAGTATTTTATTCATTTTCAAATGTAATTTAAAAGATAGAATGTGAGATTGAAAGTAGTACTGCAGCTATAGAATAAGCCCAAGATTTGTCTCAGGCCACCAGGAAAAGCTGAGCATGCAGAAACTACAGTTTTGGTCTCATAAAAAAGTGGGGATATCTTGCTGAGCAATCATATGACAGTCATCTCATAGATACTACAGTTAAGCTGTTGTTTTGATCTTTCTACAGTGGGTTAAACACCCAAAGCACAACAGAAGATTTATTTCTTGTTAACAAAGCCAGAACTGATGCCAAGTTGTTTGATTACAACAACAATGATTCACAAATAGATTTCTTAATTTCATTACAACTTGGTTAAATCTAGCTGAACAACACTTAATCTTTATAATCTTTTGACATCCAGCTGCAAACAATCATCCGTTAAAAACAAGAAAAAACCAATTGCAGCCCTCAAAAACATTCACATAACTTAATTGTGTTTGACAGTACTTGTTATGATCAATACTGAGACAAGTTGTGTAAACTCCTGGTTATTAAAATCTAAGTACATGGGGCACACTCTAAGAAAGGGAACGAGGAAAAGACTGATGAAGACAGTGTTGGAGAAGACAAGGCTGGGCAGTGCATGATAAGGAGCAGTCTGCAAGGTGTTAAACCATATTTTTGGTGAGTGGTTAGTAATACAGTGTGTGGGATGCAACAGAGCAGAGGAAGAGAAGGGAGGGAACTGAGTCTTTGCCAGAGCATGATTTAGGAGCTCTGTATCAGGCCCGGCACTGAGAGAGCCACAAGATATCCAAGCTGCAGAAGGCCAAATGGGAAGGCTGTAAATCTGTAGCCATCTGTACCATTCCCAACTGTGTGTATCTTTGACAAATACACACCCCCAAAAAGGGATTACATGGAGAAAGCAGCCAAATGGGAAGAGTTTGGCCTTACTGGAACCAGCTGGCTTGTCAGCGAAAGGACTTACAAAGAAATCAAAAGAAACAGAGGGGGCAAGATGTTGCATTGCAACAAATCATTTTTGTCATAGAATTTTACAACAATCTATATAAATCTCTGCCGTTTGCATTTTGTTTGCTTAAAGAAAGAATTTCTCCTCTTTGAAGTTACAGTAAGGGCTCTGTGTCTATACTTTCCTGACTTTGATTATGTTTGGAGGAGAAATTTGTTGTTTATGTCCATTCTTGGAAAATATGCCACTTATTAACACAGGACCAAGACGCCAATGGCAATCATAGAATAAATAAGTAGATGTCTTAGGTCATGAAGTATGTCATCTCAAGTCAAAGTTCAGACATTCACAGAGATCAGGTTTCGCAGCTGAGACAATTCAGCAGACATTTATGATTAGCTTACGGCAACTGTATGAAACATGTTGTGAGTACAGGTTACTGGTAATTCATAAAGATAAAATATGATGGGGGTATATTCTTCTTTGCTGATGTGCTGGAAGCTATGTTGTATATATGAAAGACTATAGTGTTCTGTTTATTTGGGATGAGAAAGGGGAATTTTAAATTGATTTGTCAAGTCATAACACCTCTATTGCTGTTAAATAATAGTCCACTGTGGGAAGGGAATCACTCTATACTCCATTATTATCCAAGCTATACACTCTGATTCATCGGCCTCTGCTTGTGAAAAACCATGATGATGAATTGCTCTTGAACAAATAGAAACATTT
Organism: Rastrelliger brachysoma; assembly: GCA_024605115.1. Taxonomy (NCBI): domain Eukaryota; kingdom Metazoa; phylum Chordata; class Actinopteri; order Scombriformes; family Scombridae; genus Rastrelliger; species Rastrelliger brachysoma. Next base: position 8,207 of record JANJYP010069477.1, read on the forward strand.
GGTGTGAGGAAAGTGTGGTGTGAAATCATGCCTAGATAGTCTGCCATCAGGAAGCAGTCAGAAAGAGGAGAGGCAATACAGCACACCAAAAGAAATTGTATCTAATTTCTAACAGTTCTTTCTCTATTATGGAACCACATCTATCAAGTGATCAGCCAAAAATATCTCACTCTGTCTCTTTCGCAAGGGTGTGACAACTGGTCTAGCTTCTGATGGAGTTGTGAATATTTACCATTACAGTCTCAAATTTTGATAGTCTGTCAAGCCTCTTCTGTCTTTGACGGAGAGGTGTTACCTTCAAGCATGATAAACACAATAACAGTCTTCTCTATCCCTATCTCCCCTTTCTACAACTTTGAAGTATTGCACCACAAAGATCTGGACTTTTATATGAGATTCATTCTGATACAGACTAAATCTTACATATGGAAAGTCAGACATCTATCCCTTTATGCCTTTAACTGTTGATAGTTTTGGATGTTCCCAGGGCATGGGTGTGCCTATGTGTTGTCTCAGATCTAAATGCCATTGTGACCAAGGCGCTTCCCTGTGTGAATGCCAATGTGACTGTCATTCATTCAGTTTCAGCCTCACCTGGATGAATGGCCAACCCAGTTACCATGGCAATAATAGTCATGAAAGTCATTGGTGTTGAGCCATTAAAGAGAAAAAGACAAATAATATCCTGCATGGAAGCTCTGTATGGCACTCCCATTTGAATTTGACTGTGTGTTATACTGCTTGTTTTTGCTTGAAATCCCCCCTGATAATCTTCAGCGCTGATGTTTAGCCTCACTATGTTCCACTGATCTACTAACACTGTAGTTTTTACCCTTTGACCCCAGCTGCCCCCCAGTTTGTCATCCGTCCAAGGGATCAAATTGTTGCTCAAGGTCGCACTGCCACCTTCCCATGTGAAACCAAAGGAAACCCTCAGCCTGCTGTCTTCTGGCAGAAAGAGGGAAGTCAGGTAAGAATGGACAATTCTATTTCATCCTTCCTTACTACTCATCCAGGATTCATAGAACCGTAGTTACATACGTAACTTTCGTTTTACACAATCCCATGGATAGAAAATGTTAAGATATAGTAGGCAGCTATACTGTGCTTTAAGTGTTATCAGCACTCAGCACTTTGGTTGGATTCCCTTGGCTGCATGGACACTGAATACTTACAATTCTTTTGAGCTGCACACACACACACACACACACACACACACACAATACTTAAAACTACACTATCTGTCATCAGTATCTTTACTACAGACCTACAGATACACCTTTGTTCTCAGGAGCTGCCAAACGACAGTGTGCCTGGCAAAGTGCTAATCGGTTTCCTGTGACCCTGCACTGATAAGAACAATCCTATCCTTCACTCACGTAGATAACCCATTCAAATACCTGGGTGTCCTCACAACACTCAACAACAGTGCCAATTAAGAGCCTGTTGGGGCTTGTAGATGAGCCAGATATGATTCAGCTCTGGCTAAGGTTCAAAATGCACTTGCTCACACACACACACACACACACGCACACATATACACACAAACAAATGTTCACACACAGCCTGCAGGCCAGCAATTACAGCATAGTTCTCTTGAAAAGTGAACAGAAGTGAGACACATGCTTACATGTTCATACAAACATTTGGTGTAACATTTACCTCTTATCAATGTATGACCTAAAGTATATGACTCATTATTACTGAGTAATGCTGCAAACTTGTTCAGATAGAGCAGATTTATATCCGGCGTGTTTCACATTGTAATTATAGATGAGTCTTTCAAAAAACAAATGCTCTACTGTCTTTGCACAAGTGGTTGCATGTCCATGCCTTTTTAGCACTTGTTTCTGTCCTGTTGTGTATTGATGGTTTTTCTACCTCACTTACAATGACTTATAATGGGTATGGAGGTATTGAGAGAAAAAAATTAAAGCTAATCAAATGCAGTAATGGAGTGATGTAAAGGCCTTTTTTTCTGACACTTGAAGATAATGGACTGTACATCTCACATGTGTTACAGATGTGTAGAGCTTAATTTGAAAAAAACAAAAGCTATTTGTAATATTTAAATAATGAGGGGTCATTAAATCCAGCTAATGTGTTTGCTGGTTTTCCTTTGGGGATTTTATAAGAATAAAAGGAAAATAAAAAAGAAAGGTCTCGGCTGTGTATTTACTCTGATATGCACTGGATTGATAATATCCTAAAGATAAATTATTTTTTTAAGTCACTATATGGGGTGGTCTCAGGGGAAAAAAGCAGACCAAGACTACAGTGGAAATGAAGCAGAGAGGAAAGTAGTCATAATGCCAACAAGAGCAAAAGTAGCTTTCATAACCCAGTGGAGCCTCTGGCTTGGCCCAAAAATAAGTATGAAACCAAACCATCAAACTGTATACATGCAATGCAGTTGGTTAACCGAGTGATAGATGAAATTTACTCTGTTCAGACTATAGTTGTAATTGTGTGATCTGTGTGTATTTATGTATGTGTGGTTTACATGTACATGTGTGTTTGGTAGTGGAATGTGTGTGAGCTTTTTGTAATTTTTCCAGGTTGCACTGGTTCCATGTTCTCACTAATTGGCTGTTTGTTGCTTTTCCTGCAGAATTTGCTGTTTCCCAACCAACCCCAGCAGCCCAACAGTCGCTTCTCAGTGTCGCCCAGCGGAGACCTCACCATCTCATCTGTGCAGCGGACAGATGCTGGTTACTATATCTGCCAAGCCCTGACCGTTGCAGGCAGTATTCTCGCCAAGGCTCAACTGGAGGTCACAGATGGTAAGGGGAAACTGGAGCATAACTTCTTCCATGCCAGCACACTACAGCACTCACTTAACCATCACTGCAAATGTGGTGAAACTGGTACATATGTGCATATAAACACAGCTGTATACTTAATCTGCATGTTTGATTCAATCCTCCTTGCACTTCATTTTGGTTTGTTGTGGTTAACTGGAACATCTTTCCTGTCTTGGAATTTGGTCTTTAAAAGTTAGTTTAAATACATAGGCACACATGTTTGTATTCCAACTGCAGGAAGAAATTTAGCTATAAAACTTTCAATAACTGCTTTTTCTAGTATTCTCTTTGTTTCAGTTTTCTTCTGATACAGTTTAATTAAACTGTTCTGCTTTTTCTTTTGGAAAGGAAATAAAGCAATGCCCTTGAGTTTCTTCAAGTTTAATGATCAGCATTTGAGTGAGTGGGAGAGGTGCAAGTATGTTTGTGAGGGAGGTAGCAAGAGAAAGACACAGGGAGAAAGAACGCATGGTAGGGCATGATTGAATGAGGGAGTGACAATGGTTTTCTGTGGAATGAATTATGTGTTCCTGCGAGGCGTGGGAGCATCTAATCTGCTCAGCTGTTGTGATGGTAAGATAGACGACCATCCATATGTCTGCTGAAGTACCTACTAGCTGAAAGATTAAAAGCACCTTGGGAACACTTTTCAGCATTTTATTTGAAACAGGAATAATTCAATTTCACATACAAATTGGCATGTCCTCCAATTGATTGGAATAACTACACCCAAGTACATTGACAGCTAAGCCTTTTTGTGACAAGTATTCACTGTATGATTCCAGCACAGACATGATGGTTTTGTTTCTGCTAGAATGTGTTAGATGAGGCATGTGAAAAAGATGAGAGTGAGGCAGGTCCAAAAGAAAATGAGGGAGAAGAGGAAAGAGTACAGAAGGGCTGGGGTGAGGTCATGGCCACACCTGCTGCAGTCTACTTGTGATTTACTGCACCGTGTGCCGACAACAGTCTGTGGAGTTCAAGGAGATCTGTAATGAGAAATTCCTGATCCAGAAACCCAAGGCCTCAGTTGAGCCTCGCCTCCACCCTCCGTCACTCCTACATACATCAGACTCATCACACAACTAGACCAAGCAATGTCTTCTGCATCTGCCTCAGTCAAGACTAGCTAAAGCTTACAGTATTTTGTTAAAAAGTAAATCGTTGGTGTTATGAACTGTGCTGAAAACATCTATAACAAACATGGATGCACATCATATTTCAGAGTATTTAGTAGTTCTTGATTATAATGTGTGTGTAAATCTTGAGATGAAAGCCAAAGCAGACAGAGCTTATGTGCTTATGAGATAAGATAAACTATAGCACAGTGAGCCCACTGGCTAGAACAGTGGTCTCTAACCCTGTTCCTGAAGAGCTACTGCCCTGCATGTTTTAGGTATCTCCCTACTCTAACACATCTGATTCTAATTTTTAGCTTGTTATTAAGCTGAAGCTTATAGATGGGTTTGATAATGAGTTAATTAGGTATCTGTTGTATTGGAGTGGAGAGATACCTAAAACATGCAGGACAGTAACTCTCCAGGAGCAGGGTTGGAGACCATTGGCTAAAAGGAGGTGCTCTGAATTCAGTCATGCCTGAGTTCATGATTTATATTATTATTTATGATTCATATAATCACATTATCCTTAAAATAAACAATCCAGTGAACTAAAATAGTAAATGAACTATGATTGAAATTGATGTACTATATTTGGCTTGTGTTAGATGATGTAGAGGGGTTTCTGCACAATTTTGCTCTGTCTCTCTCAGGGGCCCCAAAACCAAGGGTGACCATAATGCAGCAAAAGCTTGGATTTGGTTCTTTTTGTCAGATGTGGCTGCTAGAGAGAAAAAGGGTGGAAACGAGGGCGT
>JANJYP010069478.1:0-16361 GCA_024605115.1 Rastrelliger brachysoma
TATCTAACTTGAATTATTATTCATCATTTGCATAGACTACCGAACAAATTCAGAATGAAACCTACCTCCACTCTGTTTATTACTACACCGATCAACAACTACGCTATTACAATACATCCATTGTGTCAGGCTGCACAATCACGTGAATATTTCGGACACCAATAATAGGTTCCGATGCCTCAAAGAAGCTGGGGATCATCCATCTATGTATGTTAAAAGCCAGCATGAACCTGATTTCAGTCGATTGATACTAGAAGATGGAAACTATGCAGGTAGAGATTCCTGTCTATGCTGGATTCATCGTCCTCCATGTGAGACAGACAGCTGGAGGGAAATAACAGGCTAAATGAAGTATAGCCTACACCCGGAAGAGAAAGTGAGCGGTAGGGGTCGTTTGAATGGCGGAGGCGATAAAAAAAATGATGCGCAGATTATATTATTGTCAGTGTATAAAAATGTATGTCTTCATAATTTGCTGGAAATTGAGGCGCAAATGAGGGACGAGAGGATGAGGGTTGTTTATTGTTTCTCTGTCTGCAGAAGAATAACACGCATGTATACATTAAAATTTCGTGCAGCGCATACACCAAAGTAGTTTATGACGAAGGTGGTACAGTCCTTCCCAAGAACTTCTTCGGAGAACTCTTCTCCAGTTTTACATTAAAACCTGAAAGTGCTACGTTGATGTGGGAGCTGTCTGTGGTGCTGAACAGGCAAACAAATCATTTCATTTTATTCCGCTTTTATCATTATTGTTTTTAACCACATAAACACACACACACACACTCACACACACGCACTGTTGTGTGTGCTGTGTGTGGTCCTGATGGTGTGTTTATCGGGTTAAAGTGGTGTGAGATCTTCATCTTTCTGTCAATCTGCTGCCCCGCCTCTCTTTTCCTTATCAGCATTGACAGCGCTCTTTGTGGCCTTGTGCAGGACAACTCGTCCGTTGCTTTCGCTACCAGTCTGCTTTTTGTTTCTTTTTTTATTTTTATTTTTCCCTAGTAAATAAAATAGTTGGACACAGAGCTGCTCAAATGATCTTTAGGTCGAGATAACCTGTTTCAGCAAGATGAAACGATGGGGAATGCAAACTTTATTTGGGTTGTTTCTTTGTATCAGTGTTTTGCCAGGTAAGTTTCCATTCATTTCATCTTTAGTTTATGTAGGCTAATATGGTCTAATATTGTGACTTGATATAGGCTGCTATATTTTCGAAAGAGAGAGTGAACGCGACTAAATAACGCTGTTTTAATGACGACTAGATGTTTTCAAAACTGCCTAAAATGCTCTATCGACTCCTTTTACTAATGACATTTGTTTAATATTTAAATGTAAGATGATCCATTACTTGTCAATTTTTCCACATAAACTGTTTCCCAGAATCAACAAACTTGCAACCAGTTGTCGAGGGATTTTGCTCTCATCATAATCCCATAGACCTTCTTTGTATCTAGCTCAGAGGCTTTACTGAAAGAACGGTTCAGGGTTAACATCTGGCTTGCCCAAATCCATTGTTGACACTGGAAACACGCTCCAATGAGGGTGTTTTTTTTCCCCAATGATGTTTGATATTGTTTTCATTTTTAGAACTAGTCACATACCTGGTTGCCTGGTGATTTGGAGGTATGAATTTAGGATAGCATAATGATAAAATATAAAAAAAAGTTGGACTTCTTGTTTAATAATTTCTATCCTCACTGTACATGAATGCTTAATTTTCTTCTTTAGGCTCATTTAAATACTCATATGTTGTGTTTCCCTTGGATTAAATGTTCAATGAACACATGCTACATTGCACATACACAACCTCATCAGAGAAAGTGACTGCTGGTACATAATGGCAGATTTGCCTGATCTCTTCCTAGAGCTTTATAGAAGGGCAATCTAGCCTGAGATCCCCTTTTTACCCTTCCACCATCTGTCGTGTGTTCACATTTTCTCTCATGTTCTCACTTTCTTTATCACTGGCTTTACTTTGAATGTCGCTGTTATTCAAGCACATCAGCTTCCATTAATCAGAAATGATGACAGTAGACCTGGCTAAACAATATTTAAAAAAATATAATATGGTGCAATCAACTGAAGTTCAACAGTTTTGTGGTGATATTGTTGTAAAACTGTTTCTATCCCTGTTATAGCCTGTTGGTGTGCTCATGGAAGATATGCTCAGAAGCTCCTGAAAGATTTATTTACCAACTATACTAGTGCGCTGAGACCTGTGGAGGACACAAAAAACATACTGAATGTGACCCAGCAAGTTACACTGTCACAAATTATCGACATGGTAAAACACAAGTATTATAGTAGTATACAGTATTGTATGTATAACTGTGCAGATACCCACACTTTACCATTAACACATTTTACCATTACCATATCAGTAGTGGTATTTTTTTTTTCTAATTATGTTTCTGTTTTGGCATTCTACTTGTAACATGTCTCTAATCTTTGTCAGTTAATTTTAATTGATTTTCAATCTTTTACAGGATGAAAGAAACCAAATTTTGACTGCTTATTTATGGATACGGCAAGTGTGGGTTGATGCACACCTCAGATGGAATAAAGATGATTACGATGGACTTGATACCATCCGCATACCTAGTAGTTATGTATGGAGACCTGATATAGTCCTATATAACAAGTAGGTCGGACTGGTATTGGGTTAACCATTATATCATGATCTATGGTTTTAGTTGGTCAGTATAAAAGGCACAAGCTGAACATTCCTTGAAGCTATTATTCATGGGAGTGTCCAGGCCTCAGTTTGCTTTTTATTCACCAGTAAATTCACCATTAATTATACAGATGACAGTAAAGAAAGAATGACACAAATTTAAATGTTAAAATTAGAATCAGTGGTAACACTTCATTGACAATGGGAAGAGAATTCAAAGAAACCTCTGTAGGTAAGAGGTCACTGTTGTATTGGAGACAATAGCTAATAAACACATCAATGCATAATTTAATAATTTATCAATACTGGTGTGATATAAAATGTGGACATAACACTGAGGAATGAGTGCAACTCCACAAAATATGTTGACTCTTCCCTTAGTGGGTGTACTTGTGCCATTTTATGCTTATCAAGATATTTTTTATTTTGAATCATTCTCCAGCTTCTCCAAAAGATTCAACCTGCTTGTTCCGAATCTGATTAGGATGATCCATTACTCTAATCTTTTTTCCAGACAAATTTTCTTTGTCTTTCAGTGCTGATGATCATTTTACTGGCCCTATGGACACCAATGTAGTTGTCCGACATGATGGCCAGATCATGTGGGATTCCCCAGCTATCACCAAGATTTCCTGCAAAGTCGACGTATCCTTCTTTCCTTTTGATGCCCAGCAATGCAGGTTCACTTACGGCTCCTGGACCTACAATGGAAACCAGTTGGACATTCAGAATGCCATGGATAGTGCTGACCTGGCTGACCTGGTAGACAATGTTGAGTGGGAGGTGCTGGGTATGCCAGCTAAGAGGAACATTGTTCTGTATGGCTGCTGTGCTGATCCATATCCTGATGTGACCTATACACTGAAACTGAAGAGAAGGGCTTCCTTCTATGTATATAACTTATTAATACCATGCGTGATGATCTCGTTCTTGGCTCCACTGGGCTTCTACCTGCCTGCTGACTCTGGAGAGAAGGTGTCTTTAGGTGTTACAGTAATGTTGGCACTCACTGTCTTTCAGTTGTTAGTCGCAGAGATCATGCCACCCTCTGAGAATGTACCACTTATTGGTAAGGGTAACAAAATGGGATCAGGTCCAATATGTGCAATGACTGTATGCTACAGCCCTGTATGAAAATTTCCTTTTCTTATTTGTTTTGTTCCTTTTTTACAGGAAAGTATTATATTGCAACCATGACCATGATAACAGCCTCCACTGCCCTGACCATCTTCATCATGAACATACACCATTGCGGCCCAGATGCCAAGCCTGTCCCCAAGTGGGCCAAGAAGGTTATTCTGCAGTATATGGCCAGAATGTGCTTTGTTTACGAAGTTGGGGAGAACTGTTTGTCACCACAGATGGAGAAACAGGAATCTCCACCTGTAAAGAACACCAACTGTACCATGAATGGCCAGGCAGGCCCAGGCAGAGAAGACTGTGCCTTCAAAATGGAAGGAGGACAAGAGACAGTGGGTTCCATGGTTGCAGAAGAGACAGAAGACATGGACCAGATGATGAGTCCAGTGGGCTCAGTTGGAAGGAACCCTACCAACAACTACAGTAGTTGGAAGAATGGCATTTTCATGAGCATGGACTGTGGAGATTCTGGGGGTCTGCAGAGATGTAGAAAAGGAGGTGTGAGTGATGGAGAGAGGAAAGACAGAGAGGTTTTCTGCAACAGTCATAGCAATGAGAGTTCGCTGCTGCGTAACATTGAGTACATAGCCAACTGTTACAGAGATCAGAGGGCCACACAGAAAAGGACTGGGGAATGGAAGAAGGTAGCCAAAGTTTTAGACCGCTTCTTTATGTGGTTATTCTTCATAATGGTATTTTTCATGAGTCTTCTGATCATGGGCAAAGCTGTCTAACTGTAGCACTGTTTAAAGAAGTGATGATGAACAGGTACATATACAGTAACACAAAGGAGATCAGAGGATAGTTTACATACTGACATGTATCCATTTATTATATAAATAACTGCACTTTTTTCCAAATGTCTCAGGTTTTAAGAGTACATATACCATTTTTTAAAATAATTTTGTTAAGATATTGTATAGATGTTCTTATGATTAGAAGAAAAACAGAAAAAAGAAAAAATAGAAATAATATGACATGTTAAAATGAAAAGCTCCTATCTGGAGGACATATTACAACCCAGCCCCCAGTTTTCTTATGTATGGATAAGTTGCCAACTAGTATTCCTAATTTTCTCTCCAGTGCTGTGTGAAAGGTATCAAGCTCAGCAAAGAAATGTAAATCAATAAAATTTTCAACAGATGGAATTTTGAGCACAAATACTTTCATTCTTAATTTTAATCATGTGGTTACTGCTTTGATATTTTGCACAACTTGTCCTGCTTTATATTTGAAATTATGATGGTCAAATATATGTGAGGGTTACTCACACTGTACATTTCCACTTCCATTGTACAACTGAAACTGATTTTGTCTTGTTGACACCCTGTCAGTAATATCTCTTAATGGGTTCTGGCTGCACATTAAAAGCATTCCAGGAATTTTCTGAGAGTTGGAAAATCTCAGTTTCATTTAACTAAATGCATTTAACCAATGCCCTTAATGCTGGAGTGACAAGGATTTCTGAAGCAACCCCTGGATTAGAGTAGATGACCAGCCACTCCCAGTTTTCTTAGATATACATTTGTTTGGCAAACTTGCATCTATAAGTTGTGGGAAAGTTTTTAAGTTCACCAAAGAAATTCTCTTGCTGGATTTTTTTTTCAAATATTGATTACTTTTGTGCTTTTAATCATATTTATATTATCATATTTACTTACAGAGAATATAATAATAGTTATATACATTTACAAAACTACTGTAGGAAGAAGAAAGACCTGATGGGGGTCATAAAATCAAACTCCCTCCCTGAGTGAGGTCCGACTAAACACTGAAGAGTTTCCAGGTATTTCAGAAACATGAGAATTTTGAATTTTATGTATCAATTTCTTTAATTTACAATCAACTGAAAAGAAGCAATTGTCAGGATCCCATGAATTCCTAGATCAGAATACAATTTCTTTTTTATTGATGAAAAATAGAAACCCCCAAACACACTAATATGTGTGATGTAATTATGATCACAATGAAATGTGTAATTCTCTAAGAACAATCTATTGTTACAGTCAAGAGAAAGAATCACCAAACTTTACAGGGGAGTCAACATGTTAAGAAAAACATTTCAGTCAATGTCTGTACATACAAGCAGAGCAAGAGAGAATAACATCTTAATGTAACTCACATGGATTATCTGTTAAATCCCCTGGATCACCACCACTTGCTTTGGTTTTGTATTATTCCTGGCCTTTATGTTACAAAATGGGTTCTAAGTCTTTAATCTGAAGCCAAACAATCCTTCATCAGCTCCACTGTGATTTGAATACATTTTTATTACTATTACTGAAAATCTGCAGTCATATTCACATGGGAGCAGAATTAAACTTGGGATACAATTTAAACAGGATTTCTATGAATACTGGGAACATTTCTACTTATTCAGAAATATCTTCAGTCTGATCTTGTAGATCTATATCCTTTTCTTAGTCTTATCAGTAACAGGTAAGAAATTCTGTTGAGATCATGCATCTGAGTGTGAGTGTGAGAGCTGGAAAACATTCATCATGGTGGAGACAAGTAATGTCTTAATACAAACTGATCTCAAGCATCTCAAGCAATTTCAGCCTAAACAAATTTTTAACATTTTACTTTATTAGCCAGGAGACACTGCAGGCTTACATCCTGTACACATTCATAATGTGATAAACAATGATGTTCTTCTCCTTAATCTTGAATAACTGTTTTGCAAACGGGAAGCAACATAATTCATTAAGTTATATTAAGTTAACAAAGTTCTTATTATATCACTCATCCATATTAAAAAGGCCAACACAAACAAACAAATAGTATTTAAGTAATATTAATTTAGGATATATTGAATAGATGGGAAAATTCTATGGAGTTGAAGGAGTAAAGGAAGTAATGTATTACTATGAGTTTACACAGTATGCACATTGTATGCATGGTACTATATACACAGTTTTTGCATTGTATTGCTTTGCAGTAGAGAAACAGTATTCACAGCTTCTTCAACATAAAGTCTTTAAGTTATGAGCTGTGAATAATGATTTCACAAACATTATGCTAATTCGTGCAACTGAACATTAATTAATGTATTTCTTTAAACTGTGTTCACAATGTTTTTGTAAACTCTCAAACAATGAAAAGTTATTCAGACCACAGAACAGAAAATGAAACAAGACTCTTGCAATTTTAGCAGTAAGACACAAGAGGCTAATAGAGAGCAGGAAACTTGTATCAACATTAACTTAATTCTATGGAATATGGGAACAGATGCCTTGGGTCCCCTTGATTGTTTGTGACACAGAGAGATAGTTTCTAAAATATTGAAATAAATGTGACTGTAAACTTTAGTAAATAAATCATGAATCATTATTCATAAATCACTGACTGCAAGAAAACTGCTCTTTTAATGCTCTACAGAAGCTGCAGACTTTAATATCCACAGAAATATAAATACCTTGAATGTGCTGTTGTTTATTCAAACCATACCAAAGTTAACAACATAAGACAGGCAGTGTTAGGTTGGTATAACTTCTCTATGCAGGATCTGGAAAATTTTAGCTCGTAATGACCTTGTTTGCATTCCATATATGATAGGATTTAAATTAGCAGGGACAACATGAAATAAAATGTATGCAATTTTCCTTAAATCTGGGTAATTTGGAAAACGGTGCAATATGATAGTTAAGAAACCAGACCAGAGCATAATAAGATAAAGAACCAAATGGCTTGCACAGGTTTGAAGTGCTCTATTATTTAACTCTTTGCTTTTCTTCATCCAGCAAATAATAGCTATTTTGAAATAGGTGACAGCTATACTTCCCATTGAGCAGCTAAACAGCATCACAGTGAAAAAGAGCCCATAGATATTGTTGATGGACACATCTTCACAAGACAGCTTGAATAATGATGCATTGTCACAATAAGCATTTTGTATAAATGATCTACAACGGGACAACCTTACAGTGAGTCCTATCAAAACCGACACAAGTAACAATGACACCCCCCATGCGGTTGCCGACAGCACAATCACAGTTCTGGTGGTCATAATTGAGCTGTACCTCAAAGGGTGACATATTGCGACATATCTGTCAATTGCCATAATGGTGAGAATCATATGTGAAGCTGATCCGAATGTGTGACTGTGAAAGGCCTGAGCAACACACTGGCTGTATGTGATAAACCGCTCTGTTGAAATAATGTGAGTCATCAGCCATGGCAGTAGGACTGTGTTACCTATTAGATCATTGACAGACAAATTACAGAAGAGAATGTACATTGGCTGGTGCAAACTCTTCTCAGTAATGATAAGCACAAGAACACCAATGTTGGAAAAAAGCAGGGAAGAATACACAAACAGCAATAAGAAAAACAGAGGGTATGTGAACTCTGGAGCTATGTCAAAGCCTTGCATCTCCAGGATATCACTTGAAATTGTAATGTTGTTTTCCATGCTGCTTTATCCAGAGGAAAACCTGAAAGAGGAAAAAAAATGTTTGAGAAGTTTGTAGTGAATATAAACATATAAATATAACTTCTAATATTTTCAGTTCTCTCTTTTGTACTTTATCATCTGAGTGCAAATGTGTCCTGTAAAGTATGAGAATTATAAACATAAAATGAACCACTGAGATGCAGAATAGTAACATTATATAAAAAGTGATATATATTAAATGTGTGAAAAATACATGCTCAATTTACAAACAGGTATAGTATATATGAGTCATACGTTGTAATGACACAAGCCCTTTGTTCTAAGAGATGACAGTACCTTGTCTGTGGAGGTGAGAATTCCAGCTCCGCAGTGAGGTCTTTATCTCTTTTATCTTCAGTGTGACATATGTCAGCAGTCCTTCCCATTTGCACTCCAGTGATTTATGTTAATGAGGGTTAGGCTACTTGCAAATTCCAGCACATAGTCACAGAAATTATTACTTTGAAACAAAAAGAGATTGCTCCAAAACTGTTTTATATTCATGCCATTATGCAATAATGATATCAATACACTGTTGTCCATAAAGTTGTAAGAAAAAGTAAATAGTTTGTTCTAATTTTATGCATATATTTAATTTATGCTTAATAGTTAAAGTGTATATCTTCTTAAAACTCTATCTCTTCCAAACATATCACAGTGAAAATTAAATCAAAATTAATGTTTACAAACTGTAGTCAGGTTTTGAAACAATAGAATTAAATGTTTAAATTCTTTAACCTTAGTCAGTTTAACAGGAGTCATGCATATAAATGTCCACTCTTTCAAATGTCACACAGTCACTGATATCAAATGTGGCCACCCCTGACACACATGCACATTTTGCATTAATGTGTTGTGGCATACATGCTCAAAAGTGATTAGAGATGCATTTGAATAGCAATAAACAGATGATTTTGTATTAATCCGTAGACAAATGGAAATAGCAAAATAGTGAGGGTTTAAAATAAAAAGTTAGTACTTAGTACAATGAACTAAGGAAGTAATGCAATGACCATCCCAAGCCCAAGTCAGCTTAGAAGTAAACTTCTGTGTATGTGCAATGAAACTTGTGCATGTGCTTCCCAAGATAGATGTTGACACTGTAATTAAAAGTTGATTATGTAAAATATTTATTAAAAGCTATCATTTAAAAAAAAACAAACAAAAAAAAACATCCACAGTGTGTTTAGAGGGGTGCAGAATAAAAGAATAGCATTTCCTTGAAAAATTATATTTTGTCTGAATTAAATAATTTTATAAATTTTGATGGGTTTGACAATGACGTCATGTTTAAATCGTACCAGCCAAACAGTGGCTCGCATTGCAGGTTGCCGAGAGCAATCTCTATGCTTGTTTTCATGGATTAGTTTGGCTAACTGTTAGCTGCTAGCGATGTTTGTAACTCAAATGGTCCGTGACAAAAATATTTTTTCCAGTGGATGTCTTAGTTACAACACGACTGAGGTAAGAGTAGTTTCATGTTGTGTCAGACTGTGTGCGTGTTCCGCCTCCGATTCAGGGTGAGGTGGTGGGGGTTTTCCCGGTTAGCTCTCCAGCTAAAGTAAAGCCTGCTGTTATGCCTAATGTTACATTCCTTCAAAGTCTTCCCTTTATCCACAATGACCATGTCACAGTACTTTTTCCCCAAATATCCATGTTGTGAAATGAAATCCATTTCCTTCTAACTGAAATACTTTCCTCAAAATGTCCATGTATTTAGTTCTGTGAATGTTCTCATTCGTCCAGGTCATCTTTTTTCAGGTAAGAGTTGAATCAAGTTCAACTGGACTTGTAATTGTCATACAAGTTCAGTTGAATTGATTCAACTCTTACCTGAAACATGTATTTAGTTCAATAAGCAATGTAACACATGTGGATCTAGCAACGAACCAGGCAACCTGACTGCTCGAATTATTTTGTTATTGCGACTATGATCTAGACACACTAGATGATTGTTCCTTAATGACAAAAGGCTCCATAAAGATGAGCTGATCCGATTCAGTGGATAATTTTAGTAATTGCTTCAAGAAATAGTTAAAATTAATGTATTTGTAAGTAAGTTGATACCAGCGAATTTACCTTCTTGCATTCAGAACTACAGTATATACCCATAGAAAGCCGAGCTTATGAAGTTGTATATTTATGCATACAGGTATAAAGAACATCCTAATATAAATCTGCTGAGCTTATATGACACTGAGAGTATGATGACTAATTTTAGTATTTTGATTTTAAATAAGTCAGGATAGTCCGGTACATTTGACTTCAGTTAGCATAAAAGGTACTGGAGAAAGACCATACAAGGTAATTAGTTTATGAAATCAATATCAAGAGCATCTCAGGGTCCATCATGTCCATTTCTCATGGGCAAGATGATTAGTGTTTAATGTCCTAATGTCCTAGCTGTCCTTTTGTGTGCATGATCACAATCCTCATTCCCAAAGGCCTGATGTGCCCACTTCAGTGTCCTGTTTCAATTACAGTCTAATTGAAACATATTTTATAATCTGGATAATACAAATAAAAATGAAATGACTAAACACTGCAATTCTAATATGTTTTAACTATTTAGCTGTTTCACATTAAAATGGCTGATTTATTGCTAAATACACTACAGATGAATGTGAAATAAGTCTCACAAATAATTCAGCAGTCTGCAGATGAATGTAAAAAAATTAATTCAGCAGTCTATTCAGTTTTTAGTGACTTCAGCAGTCACATAAAACATTTTAGTGTTTAAAAATAAGAAATCAAATGTCAACAAGTTGTTATGTCATACAACCCTACAGTTTCCCAAGGGTGTTATTAAACAACATCCTTCATTAGCAAATAACAATCTTATTATCAACTGGAGGTTTACTAATTGTGCAGGGATTAATTACATTGTGACACAGTTAATAACACATTATTTAGTCATATCTCAAGAGGGCTCATTAATAAATGTGTTTTGACAAGGACATGTTGCTGATGTAATTCTGACAACCAGTTATGTATCCAGTTACATAATCTTGTTGCAGTAGCTCCTCAGGTCAAATATTATTGGAAAAGATTAATTCTGACATTCCTGTTTTCATGAAATGAAAATTAAAGAGGTGAAGGCTTTAGATACGTTTGGGCTTCTACATCTATAGTAGCTCCAGTCAAGCTTTCCCAGCAGAGCGAAAATTGTTGTAAAAATTGAGCACTATGTACTTTGATATTAAACTTGAGAATCCACATTTAAGACAGGTCCATTACATCTATAACTTACAAACTCTAAAGGCATATTGTAGATAAAAGACTGGTTAAAGTTCCATTAATAAGAAAAAACAAAATAAACATACATGAAGTCCTCAAATGTGGTATTACAAAAATAATATCAGCAGTATACATTGTCCCACAGTGCAGGAGGTTATATATGTATCAAACTACATAAAATAAAAATTTGACAGACAAAAGTCATTGATCATGATATGTTAATGAAAAAAAGTACTAGGAATTGATATATACATGAATTACATCACTGTTGTCAGGGCTAGAAATAAACAAGTACAAATCTGCATTGACATTTTTTTTAAAGCACCGGTATTCCTCATCTGCCAACAGCAGAATATTAAATAAAATGGGAGAGAGATGGGGGAAGACATGCAGGAAATGATTCTCTGGCCGGGACTCGAACCAGGGTCTGCTGCTCAAGAGCAATGCTCCATGTGGCCTGTGCTCTAATCACCACACTACCGAGTGAGCCGAATTAATTAATTAATAATTTAATGTTTTTTGTTTTAATTAAATAATCTGAGGAACCTCTTAAGTAATATTCAGGTGTTAAAGAATTGTAACCTGAGGGAACAAATTGAGTAACTTGTGTGCTCAAATTATTTTGAGTGAACAAATTAAAAATCTAATAAAATAAAACAAAAATCTTACTTTTTTTTCTAGTTGTTTTTAATGGTAATGAGATCCCGATTCTGTAAGTAACCCAGATATTTTTCAAATTTGCAAAACCACTAACAATCCAGAGGCAAACAGTGACGTAAACATGTCATTGTCGTCGTTATGATGTCAATAAATAAAGCATGGTGGGCATGTCAGTTTTCAACTCTTCATGCTGCAATAACTGTTCTGCAAGAGGCTTGTTTCACGATTGTTTTTGACACTGATTCAGTTTCCAATGATGAACATAGATATCGGTTTTTCTCCTTAATAATTAATGTGAAAATGGAAAACAAATCTTTTGGCTTCAGTGTTGAATTAACTCTGGACCCATTTGTTATTCCACCTGGAGGAAAGTATCCTATTTTCTTTTTTGGTATTGCAATTTATTTTTTGGGTATTTTTTGCAACTTGACATTACTGATTTTGATCATTGTAAAGAGGAACCTTCACAAGCCCATGTATTTTATCCTGTTTAGTCTTCCTCTCAATGATCTGATAGGCATAACAGCAATCCTCCCAAAAGTGCTTTCAGACATTGTCACTGAGACTAATAAGGTTTACTATCCTTTGTGTGTTTTACAGGCATTCTTACTCCATATGTATGGTGGTGGTATTCTGTTTATCCTGGCAGCAATGTCTTTTGATCGTTATGTTGCCATCTGTATGCCATTACGCTACAGCTCCATCATGACACCCAGAGGTGTTACTTTTATTATCTTTCTAGTTTGGGGTCTTGACTTTGTCTTGATTGTATCACTGTTCTCTTTGCAGACACGGCTTCCTAGGTGCAAATCTATTATTATGAATGTCTTCTGTGATAATCCATCTCTTGTGAAACTCACATGTGGGAACACAGCCATCAATAATATCATAGGATTATTTAATACAGCCATCATGCAAGCTGTAAGTGTGTCTATTCAGGCTTTTTCATATGTCAAGATTCTCATCACTTGTGTGGTCACAAGGAGGTCTGAAACCAAGACAAAAGCTGTCAATACGTGTGTTGCACAGTTGGTTATATTAGTCATATTTGAGATTGCGGGGACTTTCACAATTTTATCTCACAGGTTCAAAAATGTGTCAGCTGACTTGCAGAAGATAATGGGTTTGCTAATATTTCTTGTACCTCCACTTCTGAATCCAATTGTGTATGGACTGTATACAAATGAAATACGAAGCACTCTACTGAGAGTCTTAAAAAAATAGTCACAAACTGAATCTTTACATAGTGTGGATCACAGCTTTGAAGTTTTTTGGGCTGCACAACATTGTGCTATCTTAGGAACACTTTGATAGTGTAGACCATATTGTGGAATCAATAATGTTTGTAACAAAAATGCTTTGTTCAGTATATGGTGGGCACATATTTGGCCCAGTCAATGACACCTGGTCAAATTTTACAAGTTTTTCAAGTTTTGGTCACATAACTGAAAATGTTGAGTTGAAATGTGTGAAGTGTGACTTTTACTGCAATCATAAAACATTTTAGTTGACTGTGTATGCTTATTGCAACATTGATCAAATCCTTTCTTTGTGATCTCTTTGTTGTTATTCATGTTTCTGTTGGTGCATATATTGCTTTATGTTATTTAAGAGCAATAGTCTATAATTCTAAATTGAGTTATTGGTCTGATTCTGTCTGTAGTCTTATATGTAGTACCTAAACTGACATGCCTTTATACTTTACTCGGTCTTGTCATTCTCACATTTGATGCTGATATTTTAATGTCGATATGAGATGTTATAGAGAGTGACCTCTGTTAACGCTAGTACTTTTTGTTTGTCATCCACACTTTTTTCACCATGGCCTCATGCAAATAACTTTAACAATCACTGCAGGATTTTAAACAAACAAAAGCATATACAGTATAACATATAAAGATATGCTTATGTTTACTTTGTTGTTCATGAATAAAATTCAACAATTCTGAAAAAACTTGTGTCAGGTAACATTTTTACATACAGGAGACTGTTTTGGGTCATCCTGGTGTGTGCTCATGTTTCAGCTCAAACTAAACTATCACTTGTCACAACCAATCCAGGACGATATAGTAGATAATGTCTAGCTACTAGAGAACAGTCTTGAATTTACCGTAGTAAATAATAATGTACTGTAATGGTTAGTTTACATCCATGTAATATTCAGTAGTACTGCTAATATATGTTTATATTACTGCTGGGAAACCATGGATTAAACTCAGTTATGATGGCATCTGAGTTGTGTTTGTAACTTAGTGTTCAGAGACTGTGAAATTTAGATAGATAGATAGATAGATAGATAGATAGATTTTTATCATGTAGGAAAACTATCTCATAAGATAGATAAGATCCTAATCTTTTAATTTTTTGTATTGTTATTATTATTATTATTATTATTATTATTATTATTATTAACAAAGGTTACAACATAAAACCTCAAGTTTTTTTCTTTGGAGAATCCTCTCCACCTCATCCCACCCTTCATCACTACTATCACAGAGAAAACAATCTGGATCTGAATACAAAGAACACTGTGGAGATCAACTTCAGGAGAAAAAATGCCTTCCTATCCCTTCTATTGTTCATTCAGAGAATGGCAGTAAGCAGAGTCCCACAAATTTTTAGGTACCACAACTGACAGGACTTGGAATGAGTCTTGGCCATATCCACAGTTACCAAGAAGGCCCACCAGTGCTTGTACTTCCAAAGTCAGCTGAAAATATTCTGGATTTCACAAATGATATCTGTGTCACTGAACAACAGTCTCTCCAGTGTCACATACTGCAGCATGTACAGTGTAAGAGAAGGCAAAATCATGTCTGATCCCTCTCACCCCTCTCACATTATACACACACACACACACACACACACACACACACACACACACACACACACACACACACACACACACACACACACACACACACACACACACACAGTTTATTTACCCACACATGTATTATCATTAGTAGTAATAGTAAATGATTGAATTGCAAATTTCCTCTGTATACTCTTATGTTTGTATTTATTGTTTAATGCTCATGTTAATAATTTTTTTCTTTTGACATCTGGACCACACTGATTTGCTAATACTTGCTATTTTCTTAAATGTAATAAATTAAAATCCAATCCAATCCATTTTATTTTTATACTTTCCAAAGTGCTGCACAGCTAGATAAAAATAACACAACAAACAAATAATAAATTAATTGCGATCCTCATTGGAGGTCTGTGTCATCACAACACCACAAAATACACTTTACCTTCAAAAAACACCAACAAAGCCTCTGGGGCTTTGATTCCAATAAAAGGCCGCCTTTTGCATGACATCTTGCAGACAAGAATAGGTTTGCATACTGACAGATGTAAGCCGCTACTTCTACTGCTGAATTACTCCATGCTTGGTGGGTCCATACTTTTTTCTGTTTAGTCAGTTGACAAGAGTTGGCTTTTTCTAAAAGATTATAAATATTGTTGTGTGTAGTTTTGTATAATTATGGACACAAATGCATCTTATACAGATTAATTACACTGGAAACACTGGGTTGATCTAATGCAAATATTTGTGTAACACTTTCTTTGGGACGCAGGATAAACATGTTGCATAACATGTTTAGCCTGCGTTCAGCTTGTCCTCTAGTGACATGGTGGGTGCTCAATTTGTTTCCAACTTTGCAACACAAAGCAGGCTAATTTCCTTCCCTGCATATATCACTCAGTATTTTGTTCATGTTCATGGTACAGGAAAATTGCTGATCCTGAGTGCCATGGCATAAGACAGATACATAGTGATATATTATCTTTTGAGGTATAATGCTATAATGTGTCTATATACCTTTTGTTTGAAATTTTCATTATATTAATATTCTGAAGCTGCCAAAAAAACCCATTTTGCACCACGAGATGTATTGTCCTTTCTAATGCCATTAAAATAATTTGCATCACTGCTTATGCAATGCAGGACAAGATAACATAATACAAGTAAAAAGCCAGAGGTTCAACTGAATTAATAGCACAGCCTTTAATACAAAACAGCCTGCTAATAAGTATAAATGTTTCTTTCAGGTAAGGACATTTCTTCAGCCAGCAAGTCTTTTGAAGAAACTGTTTTTTTCAACAGTAAAAACAACAAACATCACAATAGAAAATATCAACCATGCAAATGAATACTTCTTACAGGAAATTACTAACACTGGAAACGTTGGGAATATC
>JANJYP010069531.1:0-10990 GCA_024605115.1 Rastrelliger brachysoma
TTTTTTTTTTTTTTCCTTTTCTGCAAACTTGAATGTCTTTGCCTGGTAGCATCTCCTCTCAGCCTAATTGTCATTCTCTCAACTCATAAAAGTCTGCTATTGTATCTACCACAGTGGACTCAATGCTCTGTCCATTTAATGGCAGCAAAACAATGGGAAAGCCAAAGTGAGTCTCCACAGCTTAAAGTGATTAGATGAGTTTCTCACTAATCCCCACCTTGAGCAGGTAGGAGAACGCTCCCAGGGCTACCAATCGATTTGATCCACATGTACACAGACACACACACACGCACACACACAATAAACCCTTTCAGCAATTACCTCATCAAAACAATTCAGGAGACCTGAGCTCATTTTAATTCTGCCTCTTTTTTGTTCCACACAAAATGGCAATTACGTCCAGCGTATTAACGAAGCTGCCAAAACGATGGGACCATTAAGGGAGCTGACACAAACAGATCGATCGGACATACAACAGACAGGTACGGGAAGGGGAGGGGGAGAGGAATCTTTACACAAGGCAACGGGCACAAAAAAAAAAAAAAAAGATGAGAAAATAGTGAACAAGCACACGCAAACAAACAAGCCGTGCTTTGTCCAGGCAGCTGTGACAGTTGTATTCTAAATGGGCCATTACAGCACAAACAAGCAATGTGCTCATTGATTGTAGGGCCTCGGGGACTGGGATCACCTCAAAGGCTTTGTGTCCTACTAAGGCACAGATACTGTAAAAAAAGTCCAAGTCTAATAGGAGTTTTCATTAAAAAAAAAGTTCAGATCAATAATTAGTGATTTTTGTAGCATGTCACATGAATGCTGCAGTGTCTAATAAGTCTGTGATGTGTGTAGTGTGTGCACTGTTTTGTGAAAGGGATTTGACATANGTTCAGATCAATAATTAGTGATTTTTGTAGCATGTCACACGAATGCTGCAGTGTCTAATAAGTCTGTGAAGTGTGTAGTGTGTGCACTGTTTTGTGAAAGGGATTTGACATAAGAACATGGTGTGCTACTAATATGCAGTCAAAAAGAACTAAACAGAAGATTCTTTGTCTCTCATTAGAGCTGAGACTACTTTTTGACATACTTGCTCATTTGTCTTTACAGCTTACGTCTCAAAGTGAAAACGGATCAATATCTTGCATTAATGCGTGCTTCTATACCAAAAATTAAATAAAAATGATGAGCAAACAATTAAAGTGAACTCTATTTTAAATGATTTACTGGATAATTTTTTTTTTTTTACTTGTGACATATGGGTTACTTTAACACTCATATTCTCTTGTATTCATTTCAGTTTCAAACTAACTTTAAAAAGTGTATGAATTAATCAGAAAATGTAAAATATAGTCATATAGACTAAAAGGTTAATGATTGATTGAGTCTGTATGTGAGTGTTTTTATTAGTAGTGGCAGGCAGGTTGCCACCAAATTTTGATTGACAGCTTTCACACAAGCCTAAACAAACATACTGTACCAGACCACACCGAAAACAGGTTAACTTTAGGGTGTTTTCAATTCATTTGTTATTTTCCAAATCAGTGGGTGAGTCTGTAAACTTGTTGCACTTTTTCTGTCTTTTTCACACAGAAAAAAAATTCAAGCGAACCAAAATGCAACACTGAAAGCCACTTGAGAACGTTCGCCTCGAGTACGCCTAGTAGTTGGATCGAATCAAGGTCAGATAACATTCCCACCACAAACAAACTGCACCAGAGTTTATTTGGGACCAAACTGAGATAACTTCCTCAAAGGGTCTCAGTGCGGTGTTCAGATCAGTCCAAAATCGAACTAGAGTTTGATTCAGCTGAACTAAAGAAGACAGGTTTGAAAATACCCTAAGGGTGCTTTCACACCTAACCCTATCCATTAAGGGTGTTTTCATGAGGCTGCCTGAAAAAATACGCCTCCGTCCCCTTCTACACAACTTTAGTGTATGTTTTTTGGTGTGAAAACCGAACAACCACAGCCTTTTATAACAAGAGGATGCGTTACTCAAAAGCTATACAACTTAAAAAAAAAAAAGAAAAAAAAATCCATATCCTGAACATGAACTGTCAAGTAGGCATATCTTATGTATGGTAATGAAAACTGTTCGATGATGTTAACTGTCAGTTCTAGTTCATCAAACCATCATGAACAACAACAAATTATACTTTTGTTTCCTTGGTCTGGTCACATCCTAAGCATGAATAATATACACAACATTCAAATCCCAAGTATTAATTGCTTAAAATAATGAGCAGCAAGTCATATTCTTACGTGCCTAATTTGCCCATTTTGGTTTCGGAATTTTACTTTAAGCTTGATAATGATTAAATATTTGCACATTTTACTGGAGTAAAGAGAGTAAAGAAAAAATGGCAGTCAAATAGGCAGTAGGTACATTTTCTATACAGCTACTACTCATTAAAATGGTTATAAAAGAAAGAGAAAAAAAGGACAATCTGATATGACTGAATATTCTTTCAAGTATTATAAATATTAATCGCACTATGAGACTCTTAATTCCACACATGTACAAGAGCAGATTAACCAAAACGCTTGCCCTAACCTTTTAGTTGTGAATTGGATGCTTTATGAGATATGATTATTGAGACAAAATACAGTGTAACAAAAGGCTTAGTGTGTATGAAGGGCATTTCTAAAACTATATAGTAATGTGTGAAATGTGTTTTTGAAGAGAATATGAATGAAGTCTTGACATCCTGCTGCTTCCTACACTAAGATTTTAAACAAATGTGGGGGTGTATAACAATGTCAACCTGTTGAATATATCATTCTGAGGGACATGCATTCATGGTGAGGTTCTTTCACTTAACATTCATCTTTAGATGATGAAAAAAGCAATGGGAAAGACAGTCTGGGTTACGGTGAGAGCTGTGAGATCAAACAGACAGGATGCACTTCTCTCTCACACACACATACATAAAAAGACCCATCATACATCACATACACACTGAGCATGAACAGCTCTTTGTTGTGTGAGAGAGGGGCAAGACTAAACACACTAACACAAAATTGTATGTGCATGCATATGCAAATGTACACACTACACACATAGCACAGATGGAGCATATATTTACCAGAAGTTTTTGAAGGGTGTGTTGATTTCAAAGCCTCTGCGGTCCACCTCTTTAATATTGGCAGCAGTCAGTTCCACTTCAGCAATGGCCAGGCCCGCTTTATAATCCTGATAAACACAAGTAGGGAGATGGAGATCTATAAATTTAATAAAAATTAATTGTATAATTTATAGAGCAACCACTAAAAACATTAACAATAGCATCCTCTTCTTCTCATTACCACAGCACTTAAAGTTAATTGTTCTGCTTTTTGGCAAATTAAAGCTTCTCTTGCAGAGAATTACCATTCTCTGCTATAGCCATGAGGACAACTTTGTGTAAAAACTGAATGCTCTCTCCAACCACACAGGCTGTTAGCCAGTACAGCTGAGGCACATAACTTAAAACCCTTAAAATTTCTGTTTGTGTGCATTTTTTTTTTTTACTCTGGAATGAGGCTTAGCTAGCTAAACTCATCACCTCCCTGCCCCTGCATACTTAGCATAACATGAAAATGTTCTGCTTTCACATCTAACTCTTGGCAAGAAAGCACATGAACATATTAGGCAATATATCAAACTCTTCTTTTCAAGTTGAAAGTAAGATGAGCTTGGCTTTCATTCTCTTTTTTCATTTGGTTTTCTCCAGCCATGCAGATATTTATTGCATAAAATGTCTCATTAAACCAAAAACTTGTTTGTGTGCAAATTAAACTAATAAAATGCAATATATAAAGCTAGCACTGCTATTATAACTTTATTTTTACTTTGAGGTGAGGCAAGTGCTGTTCCCCCACTCCTAAAAAAAAATCCTCCCGTCAAAATTTGGCCCTATGTTCCCTCAGGCCTACAATCACAGGTACGGCTACGGCCATTCCCTAATGTATATAACATGTTGTTTTTCATGTATGAAACGACTTCTTAACACAGAATTTCATGATGGGAACGCATAATGTTACAAATTTACATGTCCCTACCACAGAAACAATACCATGATAAAGACAATGAGGATATTCTTTCATAGTGAAGTCACAGATTCCCTGGTTCAGCAACATCATGCAGCGGGAAGTATTTACTTCTGTTTTCTATTTTATTTTATGTTTTTACCATTCATCTATATCACAGTTAACTTTTGGCAACGTGATATCAAGTTACAAATGGAAAAATAAATATATCAGCTAAATAATCACACTATTCTTTTAAGTTAAAGGTAACACAACACATTAATCAACAATATTTCTTCACTCTGGTCTTTAATGCACTGGTGTCTTGTTTTGATTGGAATATTTGGCCTTGTTGGAAAAAAGGCTTTTAGCTCACACACCCTTCATATTTTAGCTACTTCCATTAGTTACAATCTAAATGTACCTGACTGAAAGAATGAGACTACAGATACAGTAGAAGCAAGCTAAATTGATCTTCCATTACCTCCATTAGCATTTCTTCTCATTGTTTCTGGGCTTACTCTTAGGGACAGGCTAATACGGGAGTTCAGAGTAGAAAAATTGCTTCTTAATGCTAAAATGTTCCAGCTGAGGTGTCCATCGAATCCCAGGTATTCCAGGCAACAGGAACAAGACCCTAAGGCAGACACAGGACTGGATTATACTGTATGGGTATGACTTTGGATTCCTCTGGATGAGTTAAAGGAGGTAGCTACAGAGAAGGGCACCTGGGCACCTAAACCCAGATAAATGGTAGTAAAATATCACATGAATCAAGCTATAGGCTGGTTCCATTTTTCTCTGCCTTTAATTTTAAAAAAATAAAGTGTTTTTAGGGTCCTTCAACAAACAGCAAGTCACCGAGGGAGACCCACAATCACTGCGGGGACATTCTCAGTTTCTGCTGCCCTGTTTTGTTTTTTTGGAAATGGCACCGGATATAGAGTTAGATGTGTGGGAGAGGTTTGCTGAAAATAGTTTGTGACAGACCAATAACACACCAAACAGTCGTCGACTCTTACAAATGGGGTCCGTGCATGACGCGCATGTGTGCAAGTGTTAAAGAGAAACAGAAAGGGAGGCTATAGATATGTGTGTGTGTATGCATTGTGCGTGTGTGTGTGTGTGTGTGTGTATGTGTTCCAGCGTGCAACAGAAAAGCTCTGCGGAAAGGTGCATCTGGGGAATCCAAACAAACACAAGCTTTCAGTCTACATGTTTTCTGAGGCCCATTTCAGAAATAGGGGTTAGATTCAGAGGCACCGTTTTCATAATCTCCAGCGTAACTCTGCATCACACTGCGCCGCTACCTTCTTCACTTCACCCTCAACACTCACAGCAGTTTAGACCATTTTCTATAGCCTAGAGCTCTGAGCTGAGAGAGAAAGGGAAACAGACAAGAAGACAGAAGAAAAGCACCTACACCCACATACATATAGGCACAACATCACAAAAAAAGCATTACAATACACACTTTATTCCATCACAGAAGTGCACAGCGAAAGCCAAAAAATGTGAGTCAAAAGATGGGGGATAGAAAGATGAGTGAGAACACAAAGGAAGGGGAAGGAGGGAGAGAGTATAAGTGAAAGAAGGTCTTGGCAATCCTTACTGAGAGTGGGTGAGATGGGCGAGGGGTCAGTTGAGCAGTTGACAGAAAGGAGTATGCGTACGTGTGTGTAGATGGAGCCAGAACAAAAACAGGACCTGGGCCAATACTCCTCAACAGCAAAATTAACATGCTGCCTTAGCAAAGCGCTAAATGCTGCCCAGGCTCTGCCAGCTATGAGGCATGTGTGTTTCTGTTCTAACTGTTCACCAGCAAAATCATTTACACTAATTACACCAAACAAAGAGAGGGAAGTGAATAGACACCGTCTTTGTTGATGAGGCGCTTTTTGGGAATACATGGCCCAGCAGCGCAAAGGAGTGTGTGTGTGTGTGTGTGTGTGTGTGTGTGTGTGTGTGTGTGTGTGTGTGTGTGTGTGTGTGTGTGTGTGTGTGTGTGTGTGTGTGTGTGTGTGTGTGTGTGTGTATGTAGGGAGTGTGGGGGGCTGCCAGAATTCTTGCAGAATTCATCAAATAATTAACTACAAATTCCTCAATGTAGCAAAGTTTTGCTAAAGAGGAAGTCGCTTATTTATTTGCTGGAATTCCAACCTGATCTTTTCAGTATTCTGTGAGCTGGTTCAATTGAGACTAATGTCAGAATCTTTGTTTGACAATCATTAGCCCCAATTCAACTACTTCAAACAAATTTAGGAGACTGTGGTGAAACACTCAAGAAATGTATTCTCTTTTCCTACCAGTTCTGCACAATGATACTGAAAAGTCTTCCGAGACACAGCGAATCAAACAGACACCTAGCGACAAGCTAGTGTGGAGAGCTCGGGTCCGATGAAGCGTTATGAGTAATTAAGACACTCTGAGCTCAGAAGAGAAGACGAAATAGACAGAGAGAGATAAGGAAAAGGAAAAGGAGCGAGACACCGTGAGTGATACAAGTGAATTCAATGTACAGTCAGGTCCTAATTGAGCTAAAAGTTTTGATGTGAGGGCTCAGGCAGCCGCAGAAACTTGCCTCTCTATCCTATCAATTATAACCACGTACAGTCATTGCTCTTTTAAGTTTAGTATGTTCTGAGGTTTGAAGACACATGACGCGATAATGAGAGTGTGGGGGTGACGGAGTTTAAACCAACCTCATTCAAAGCTCATTTTCCCCAACCATTCAGTTTAGCAGAGTATCTTACGGCGACAGACGGCTGTAATTCAAACACTAAAAGACAAATGGTTTACATGTATTGCTGGAAATTGCTGTTTCACTCTCTGGGTGGATATGTGCAAGAGGAAGGCATCTGTATGTACACATGCAAGCGTCAGCATCCTCGTCTGTCTCGATGTATGTGCATACAAGTGTGTGAATGTGATGAGAGGGCAAAGCACTCGCCTACTGTATACCTAATGACCCTCATCCCTCTCAGGCAGCCAATTAGAGCGCTGGGTGTTAGCAGACGTCCAGCCCTCGCCACTCGTTACCTACCCAACATGTGCCGTGGCCTCCTGCCCTCTCCAATTAATTCACCAAGTATGGAGGGAAGGAGGGATGGAGAGATACAGGCATGGAAAGGCATTAGAGGTAAAAATAACTCACCCAATTACAACAGCCAAGGGGTAGGTGGCAATAATGGCGCTTAAAGGGGGAAAGGGGAAAAGGCCCTTAGGCGAATGTCTGCATGCATGTGTGATTTTATAGCTACTTTTTTCCCCCACAAACTGTTAGCACTGGGTTTCATTTGAATTTTATGGATTTTGATTATTCAATCAATTCCAGTAAGGTAAAAATTAGGTAAAATGTTGAAATTACTATATATTTATTCTTTTAGGTACTTAATCTTTATAACTTAATATTTACAAAATAAATACAAACAATAAAAACTTTTGATCCACAGTCATCACATGCATTTTTGTGGATGGAGGACAATATTTAACCTGCTCAAGATTTGTCATTCTATAAAGCAATTTTAAAATTAAACTGAAATAAACTAATGTTGTCTATCAGTCACAAAAATCCTGAGGAATATCTCAGAAAAACAGGAAAACGCTGTGCTAGTGTATCATTGTAATGAAACACAAAAAGTACAATATACATAGCCATTAGTTGCCATGGATTCCACTAACAATACTAAAAGATACTAACAAATAATGAAAGCAGTCTTTAAGCAATGGAGGCAAAATGCTTGAACTAAAGTGCATTCAGTGCACTACATCTAGCTCCAAACATATTAACAAATTCAACACATAAAAACAGAGTGTATGTTAGAGACTTATGCAACAATGAACTCAACATTCCTTGTTAAGAAAAGTCTTTCTGGACAAATAGTGTTTCCCCATCAGTAGAGAAAATCTTCTCACAAGGGGCTGATGAGGCCTGCATGCAGAAATATGAAAAGGCCATTTCTGATCACAATGTAGTTCTTTTGTTCCAACCATGGGCAACAGGGTCATCGGATTTCATTGTCGGTGGCATCTCTGGGTACATCTTCAGCTCTCTGTCAGCTATTTGGTAAGATTTTCATCTTTAAGCTATCTTCAGCAGGAAAAGCTCCTCTGTTGGAGATATTTTATCCATTTTGCAAGGACGTGATTTCTCCTCTTTCTCCCTTTCCTTTCCTTCCTTATTCTCTCCGGTTTTTTTTCTCCTCTAACTGCATTGTTATGTCATCTACACAGTCATGCTCTGTTAGCTGCTCAGATGCAATCAGCTTTCCTGCCATCAACTTGTCCTTGACCTGGTCCCAGACAGTATTGTCCTCTACATTGTATTTGAAGTGTGAGTCTAATGCGATGGTTTCTTCAAGAAAGTTTTTGATGCCATCACTATGGTACAGTCTACTTATTTCCACCAAGGGCCTGCCCGGAATAGTTGATTTTGAACACACTCCTGGTTGTAATGAAGAGAGCAGGCTTGGCAATCTATCCTTTGAAGAGCATTTAAGACAACACACGTTTTAATATGTTAAGGATATTAAAATGAAGCTGGTTAAATGTAGCTAGTTACCAGGTTCACTGTATGTAAACATAAGGTCTTGTGGAGGGAAAGGTGTTTGAGTTTTGAAAATTGTATACATGACTGTTCTCCGTTATCATCACACTCATCATTCCTGGCCCATCTGCCGTTCCTGATGTCCATACTGTATTTGGACACAGTGCTGGAAATTTGTTGGCAACAACAACATGTCAAAATGGGCCTGAATTTGTGTAGTCTGATCTGGCATAAGGTTAAACACAAACACTTAGTCTGCCTACTAAACAGATATATGATCTTCAAGATTTTGAAGGATTGGCAGGATCTGATAGCCAGCAGAACACAGATCTGTATAACAGTCTCATCAGATGGATGAACGCCTCTGCTTTTCTGAAATTTTCATCCATCAGTCAAGCAAGTTGGTCCCTCTACATTGGCTTTCTCTGACGCTGATCCAAGCTGTCTGCTTTAAGTGCAGAGCATTGACATCCATCATTAAGTAGAGGGTATTCTAACGACTTCTCACATCAAGTATTAGGGAGTGCTGAGGCAGAATTATGACACAAACAAGAAAATCACACACGGACTTAAAACTGAAATAAGATCACTGATGCATAGTGAGAGTGATGTGAAGTTACATTGCAAGGCATGGAATTTATATTGTGTCTCAGTTTTAAGACCTGTGACATGTACATAATGCACTACTCAAATTTCAGTTTAAATGTGCTCTCCTCTAAAAGGGTCAAATAAAATGATCTGACTAGGATGCTTACTTAGGGCAGAGATGACTTCTTCATTAAGGTAACATCCCATATTGTGTCCCAAAATGTAAGGTGTGTACTAAATATGAATTGTTGCCTTTTTATTACTTTACTTCAGCCATGTCTAGTCCTGTTTGCACTTTATAGACTTCTGTCTCGTCTTTCCCTTAATGACATAGTGTGGAGTATATCAATTGCTGGTTAAGGCAACTTTGCTAACATCACTGTCATCAGATACAATGTTTGACATGTCCACCTTATACCAGGCAGGAATCTATTGATTAGTCAGAACATGTCTGGAGGGAGGAATGTACTTTGGAATTGGGGCTTTGGTCACCTCCTTGCAAATAAAGATTCAACATCTAGCTATAACTANTATTGATTAGTCAGAACATGTCTGGAGGGAGGAATGTACTTTGGAATTGGGGCTTTGGTCACCTCCTTGCAAATAAAGATTCAACATCTAGCTATAACTGTTACTATACAAGCGGTCTACGATCATAAAACAATCTTTGCCTATCTAAATGACAGAAGTGCTGAGCAAAGGTCTGCTTTAAAATATTCTAGCCATGCANATTACTATACAAGCGGTCTACGATCATAAAACAAACAATCTTTGCCTATCTAAATGACAGAAGTGCTGAGCAAAGGTCTGCTTTAAAATATTCTAGCCATGCATCTAATTATAATTTCTTTCAAAGCTTTCCAACCTCTTATTGTGTGAGTCAGCCACTCCACTGTGCCGAGCTGCTTTAAGAGAAGCCAGACAAGTAGAGGCCGCCTCTACTTCTATCTCCAATTCCATGTCCACTCAACCACTTAAGCTGCTTTAAAAGCATGCAGGGTAAGACCGTCTAGCGCGGGGGTAGGTAAGTTTAAAAGAGCACATGCTCAATGGAGACAAAATACTTTTGATTATTTTAAACATCAAGCAGTGAGACAAAGAGGCCAAGGAGAGCAAAGAGCTACGGACGATTAGGGGACTAAAAAAAGAGATGGAAAAGAGAGAAATAGAAAATGTCACATCAAGCAATAAATACATGTACATTAGAGCCTAAAGCAAAATCAATTTAATGCTGTGTTGTATATCATGTGAAAATATTTATTTTACTTAAATAAAAAGATGTTTTAACCTCTGTCAGTTGGTCTGCCAGTGGATTAGTCCACAATTTTGGACTGAGTGAAATATCTTAATATCTTAATAACAGGAACTCTGTGGATTCCAGATTTTTTTGTCTGGCTCCAAGTCAAATTTTTTCTTTAACTGATATATGAGATTGAGCCTAAATATTAACATAGTCCACAACATTCCCAAACTCAAAGTCAGCACCATCTGGACTTTAGAGTTTAGTGGGGATGAGAAAACATTGGCATGCTAGCACCCNGACTCTGTGAAATTCCAGATTTTTTTGTCTGGCTCCAAGTCAAATTTTTTCTTTAACTGATATATGAGATTGAGCCTAAATATTAACATAGTCCACAACATTCCCAAACTCAAAGTCAGCACCATCTGGACTTTAGAGTTTAGTGGGGATGAGAAAACATTGGCATGCTAGCACCCCACAATGAACACTATCTCCTGTTATCTCTTTATTTTCAATGTGTTATCATGCTGATATCAGCATTTAACTCAAAGCATTAAAGGGACTATGTGTTTGGTTTGCCTATCTGACCTGCACTTCACCGTAGAACT
>JANJYP010069534.1:0-12103 GCA_024605115.1 Rastrelliger brachysoma
AGAGGAAAAGGTTCAGTAGTCAAGAGTAGTTTTTATTTTTAAAAAGAGACTTTTAGTTGACACTGATATGTGTCTGTATGCTTGTCTCCATGTCCATCATGGAGGCCGCTGTGTTGCACCATCATTTTTCTGCATGTTTCTTTTCTTGTTTTGGCGAGTTTCATAGTGACCATATGTCCTTCAAACTATGAAGAGAAGGGCTAGGTACAAGTATTATGTGTTTAGCCTCATTACTAGATTCTGACAAATGCTACATGCTACACTTTTTCAGCAACAAATTAAGCTAAAAATTCCTCATTTGTTTTCTGTTATTGAATATAAATATGAAGTTTAGTGTTTGGGATATGTTGTATGTACATACTGCACAGTCCAATCTTTCTCACTTAAACTTGATTTAAAAACATGCTATCTTTATCTTTCTGCACTACAGAAAACTGTGGAAGACACACCTACAGGGAGAACGAGGAGGACAAAGAGAACAAATCCTAAAATTGAAAAAGGTAGCATTAGATTTCAGGCTAGTTAAATAACTTAAATATATGAGGGAAACTTCCACCTTTTTTANAGAGGAGAATGAAGTGGAGTCTAGTGAAGTTCCGGGACGAACGCTGAGAAAAAAAGAGCCACGGACAGTGAAGCGGTTCTTTTGTGAGCATTGTAACGTTGGNCGAGGAGAATGAAGTGGAGTCCAGTGAAGTTCCGGGACGAACGCTGAGAAAAAAAGAGCTACGGACAGTGAAGCGGTTCTTTTGTGAGCATTGTAACGTTGGTTTTCATTGGAAAGGTGAATTGAAGAAACACATGAAGGTCCACAAGAAGCCTTTTGCTTGTGACCAATGTGACAGAAGCTTCTTGGAGAAAAAGTCTCTTGAAAATCACCTTTCACGCCATGAGGCGCTCAAAGCCCCCCTACCCTTTCCCTGTCCACGGTGCAAAAGGTCGTACCGAAAAGAGCAGTCGCTGCAGAATCACCTCAAACGCCATCAGGGGCAGAAACAACCAAAACCATTCACCTGCGATCAATGTGGGAAAACTTTCAGAGCGGAGCAGTCTCTGGAAAACCACCTCTTACGCCATGAGAAATGGAACCAAATGCTGAAGTGCCAGCTGTGTGACAAGACCTGTAAGACAACCGTCCAGCTGCGGTGTCACATGGTCGTACACTCTGAGGAAAGGCCGTTCAGCTGTGCAACGTGTGGGAAGGAATTCAAGAGTAAAGACACTCTCCGCTTCCATCAAATGGTTCACACTAATGCCAAAAAGTACAAATGCTCAGTGTGCGATGAAACGTTCAAATATGCTCACTCCCTGACGGTTCATAAGAGGAAACACACAGGCGTCACTCCATTCATATGTACAATATGTAACAAGTCGTACAGGACTGGCACAGCTCTGAAAAGACACAGCGTAGTCCACACGGGCGAGAAGCCATTCACATGTCATATATGTGGGGCACAGTTCAGCCTGAATAATAATCTCAAGAGGCACATTCGCATTCACACAGGAGAGAAACCATTCACATGTCAGGAGTGTGGTAAGAGCTTCTCAGACAACAACAAGCTCAAGTCTCACATGCTCATTCACGGCGCCAGAAAGCCGTTCATGTGTGACTTGTGTGGAAAGACCTTCCTCTTCAACTGCAGGCTACTGATACATCAAAAGTACGTGCATGCCGACAGGAATGAGGAAACAGATGGCACACTGAGGTTCTTCCAGACCAGGCGAAGAAACAAGTCTGCAGTTAAACCGTACAGCTGCAAAATATGTCTGAGAAGTTTCAGTGCCGCATGCTCCCTCAAACTCCATGAAAAAGGCCACAGTGAGCACAAGGAGTTCAATTGTGGCATATGTGGGAAGGCTTTCCATAACAAATACTCATTCGGTTATCATCAGAGAAGCCACTCAGGGGAGAAGCCGTTTGTTTGTGAGGTGTGCGGGAAGGGGTTTTTCCATGCTGGCAGCCTGAAACAGCATGAGAGGATACACACCGGCGAAAAACCGTACAAGTGCGACCAGTGTGGTAAGGCCTTCAGAACAGATGGAAACTTCTACAGACACTTGAGGATCCACACGGGCGAAAAACCTTTTGAATGTTTGTACTGCCAGAGGAAGTTCCACCAGTCAAACCAGCTCAAATCCCACATGCAGGTCCACACTGGTCAGAAGCTCTACTCTTGCCAGCAGTGTGGCCGCGGCTTCTCTGATTCACGGCAGGTGAAGAAGCACAGCTGTGATGGGTCATAGTCATATGATGTTGTCCACCTGATCAACAAATGGGACTTGTGTTAATTTAATAAGGTCCTAAATGATACAATGATGTGCTGTATTAAGGGACACAAAGTGATTTTAGGTGTGGTCTGGTGCCTTGAAGCTTAAATTATCGGTTAGTTAATCAAGCGTGCCACTTCCATTTTTATGTTCTGTTGTTGAGAGCTTGAACAGTTTGCTCAACTTGAAAATGATTTCATCCATATTTGAGAATATGTTCCATTTTTGCAGTTATTCAGTAAAAGAAAAACAAAAAGCATTTGCTTGTGATTGCGTCACTGTCAAAGGGATTCATGTTTGTCTTCATATTCATGTATTAACTGATAACTTAAAGTTTTGGCTGTTGGCCAGTTAAATTAATTAAGAGTTAAGGGAGTAAGGAAAAATAATATTAAAACTAGTTGCAGCTGTACCATCATTCAGAGTATTTGCAGTAGGCATTAGCACTGCTCATGGCATTTATAGTATAATATAGTATAGCACAATAGTTTACAGTGTATAGATGGAAAAAAAACTGTTTACCTTTT
The DNA here is from genome assembly GCA_024605115.1 of Rastrelliger brachysoma. NCBI lineage: Eukaryota > Metazoa > Chordata > Actinopteri > Scombriformes > Scombridae > Rastrelliger > Rastrelliger brachysoma. Next base: position 2,796 of record JANJYP010069534.1, read on the forward strand.
TATAGAAAAATTGTGGCTATTTTAAAATCCCAAAGTTACACATGTGAAATCCAAACAGAAGTAATGCAGTAAGAAACCTTAAATGTTCTGATGATACATGCAGCAATAAAGGCCAGCGTCCTGTTTACAAAAGGCGTTACAGGATTTATTTTCAGATACTGAAACCTTTTCTCTTTTACCGGTTAAGTTGATATTAACAGAGAAGATCTTTTGGAGCGCCTGGATAGCCTATTGGTTATGGTGCATGCCACATAAAGGCAGCGTCCCCAGTTTGATTCTGGTCTGGGACCTAAAAGCCCAAAACTAAATATTAAAAAACAAAACAAAAACACAGATCTTTTTTGTGTAATCTGAAAAGACTTCTTAAACTGTGATGCATTAATGTGTTCATTTGGATTCATAAGAAATGCATTATAATGTCATTTAAGATGTGATTTTTTTTTCAAAGTTATAACAAATTGTAAAAATTAGTTTGCTATGTACAGTTTCATGCACTGCATATATTTGTTTTGTTCATTAATATGATTAAAGAACATATCCAAAGCAACTTTTAAAGATTTTTTTTTTTATTATTGAAATTGAGTTTTTTTTTCTATGCCACTTACATTTTTGGATGCAAAGACCCATGCCCTATTCTGTCTCTGGCTCTCACCCCTGATACAGTATATTCCTTTATAAATCCCATGAAATAGATAATTATTTTTACTCAAAACTAAAATTATATCATTTCATGACGAATTTTCGCCTTTTAGTAGTCATGGCATCATTTTATCTTATTTCTAATAGTAAGCCATTTGTTAAAGTTGACCAAAAAAACTAAGGCGGATCATAACCAATCCGACAGAGGGGGCAATGAGTTCGAGCCAATCAGAGGCAGAGGAGAGCTGGTCTGCGCTGAATACGGGTGGGGCAAAAAAGCAACTGACTGAACGCAGTGGTCTGTATTTTGAAACACTTGTGAGAGTCCGCTATGAGTTTTAAAGATAAAATGTCAGACAATCCAATGTTTTATTCAGAAACTAAGTCTATTATAGAGACTGTTATTAAGACCACTATTAATGTTATCGGAAATTCACAAGAAGAAAATGTGACGAAGGAGACAAATGTGAAACCTAAGGTGAGCCAGTGTTTTATTTTATGTGTATTATGACTACAACTACACATATACCGGTAGTTTCTAGACCTGATGAGTCAATATCATGAGCACTAAAGCGACTGTTTACTATGAGGTACAGAGATTCTGCAGTTAGCGGAGATTGAACCGACGGAAAAAAGACAGGTAGCAGGACAGCGAGTTAAAGATGGCGGATTGTCATCACGTACGTTCAGGACGTTAGTGTGACGCGTTTTATCCACTGGTAGAACAGTAACGTTATAATTTTTCCAGATTTTGGGAACTGTGTTGACACACAAGAGACTAAAAATGTAATAAAATATTGGAATATTAGTTGTTCAGCACACGGTGTAAGATAAGCAGGCGCCCACCTATGTTATCTGGCCTAGGGCTCTTCTTAACTTTTTGAAAGTATCATTTACAGCGTGCAAATCAAACGGCGCTGGGACACTATCCCTTAGCTAGTTTTTTGCTCTAAAATGACATTCAGGGTGTGTCAAACCTCAGATAAATCTCGTTCAGCTCCTGTGCCAGCTTTCTGTCACATTTAAAACCATCCAACACCAAGATACTATTTCCTTTGTGCCAATAATGGTTTTCATGCTATCCCACCCAGAGCCTATATTGCTTCTCAGTTGGTCTTCCAGCTTTTTTGTAGCTCTGCTTTGATCTTGTCTTGTCATATTTTTTTCTATTTTTTCAAGCTCTGAGACGTTCCCAGCTCTAAATGTTTATTTTTTTATTATAATTGTATATTAATTATGTTAAGTTATTTCCAAATCTGTTTCTACTTATTTAAAACTCATAAATTCCTCAAATATAAATTTTTGTTTCTTTTTATACTATTATATTGAGCACATCTGTTTGCAAATTTGATTATATGTTTATGTTATAATATCATGATTCATCGATTTTCCTCACAATTTACAATTTTAATTAATTTACTACTACATACTAAAGTCTAAATAATACAGTGAGATATTTTAGTCCAGTCATTCTCAACCTAAGCCGTTAGCATCATCATTTAATCTAATGATCATTTCATAATAAATTATATTAACTGCTTTATTTTAATCCCCACAGGCAGATTTTGACAGTATTGTGGAAATGTTGGCTCAGGAGGCGACAAGAAAGGTCGACAACATTTTCACTCAGTTGACGTTGTTTCTGCACAATGAGAACAAGACCTTGAAATCCAAACTGGGACAGCTGGAGTGCGCACTGACAGCTATGACTGCAAATTATGAAAATGCCAGAATGTGGAGAGAAAACGTCTTAAATGGTTGCCCAGTTCTGTTTGAGGAGACTGGGTTGATCTTCACCTTGAAGCCGTTTGGGAATTTAAAAAAGAATCCGGATAAAATGACAGAGGGAGTCACAGAATCATCGCCTGCTGCTGGACTGACAAGTGGACATGATGCTGGTAAGTTTTTATAAAAAGAAAAATACACCCTGAATACCAATCCTTACATATGGGAAAAGTTGGGCATTACTAGCTGAACTGGAAGTAGACGAGGCACATGTAGTTGGTTTCTGCTATAAATAATGTGATTTATTTTCTTTTTTTGCCCAGGTGGCGCAGAAGCGATAGAGCAGTTGAACTCAGAAGCTGAGTCATCACCAGCCAATAGACAAGGTCAGATTTTAACTTAAAAGTGGAAGTAAACCACAGCATTTTTGAATATGCAGTGTGATTGCACAGATATGTTGGACTCATAAATTAACTGTTATAGTTGACCTCACTTAACATATAAAGCCATTAATGGGCTACATGGCTAACTTCCTTAACTCTGTTAACTATTTGCCTTCAAGAATATTATTATTATTATTATTAGAATGAATTGACATGGTTTCATTTTTCCACAACCTGCATTCAGTTCATTCAAGTTATGATTTATGTGTCTTCTCAGTTTTTGTTTCCTTTTTAGTCATGTGACTCAGGACATGTGTGGTAATGTTCATCTTCTCCATATTTTTATAGTCACTGCGGAGGATAGCACCACTATGAACACCACAGAGCCCAAAATTACTGACAGCCAGAACACACAAGAAGCTGAAGTCAAGAAGAAAGGGAAGATGTTTGTATGTGATGTCTGTGACAAAAGCTTTAATCGGCAGTTTCACCTATTGAAGCACAAGAACACTCATGAAGAACAATGGCCTTTTACCTGCGACCAGTGCCCAAGAAAATTCAGGAACTCAGAAAAGTTGGAGCACCACCTTCTGCGCCATGAAGAGACGAAATATGCAACCTTTAAGTGTTCCCTCTGTGAGAAGGCATTTAAAACTAAAATGCACCTCAAGGCTCATCAGCTTGTGCACAACGACACGAGGCCTTTCATCTGCTCTACCTGCGGTAAGGGATTCAAAACTAAACACAGTCTGCAGGCTCATCAGGTCGTGCACAGTGTAGAGAAGCCGCACAAATGCTCAGAGTGCGGGGAGAGTTTCAGGTATGCATTCACACTACAGTGCCATAAAAGTATTCACACAGGCGAGCATCCTTACAAATGCACCATGTGTGGAAAAACTTTTACAAAGAGGAGATCACTCAGGACGCATCAGTCAGTCCACAGAGGGAAAATCTTTACATGTGAGACTTGTGGAGCTGGTTTCACTCTTCAACACAACCTCAAGAGGCACATTCGCATTCACACTGGGGAGAAGCCATTTAAATGTGAAGTATGCGGAAAGGGTTTCATTCAGGGCAACAAACTAAAAGCTCACATGCTCCTTCATGGTGCTTCCAAGTCCTTCATGTGTGACCTTTGTGGGAAAACTTTTCTTTACAACTGCCAGCTACAGAAACACCAGAGAGTGACCCACGACGAAAGACACGGGCAGGTCATCAGAAGACGAACTCGAGAGCGAGGTAACCGCAGAGTTATCTATCGGCGGGACAGAACAACAGTTGACATGACACCGTTCACCTGTAAAACCTGCCGCAAGGGCTTTGACACAGAGAGTGCACTCAAAAGACATGAGCTGATTCACACAGATAAGGTGCAATACAACTGCGAAACATGCGGAAAGTCTTTTTTTTACAAGGCCTCCTACAACTACCATCAGCGGATCCACACTGGAGAGAGGCCATTCAGTTGTGAGGTATGTGGGAAGAGGTTCATCATCCTTCAGGCTCTCAAATCCCACAAACTGCAGCACTCAGGAGACAAACCACATTCCTGTGATCAGTGTGGCAAGGCCTTCAGGATTTACACTAACTACCTGAGGCACTTGCGCATCCACACTGGGGAGAAGCCGTATGAATGTGAAGTCTGCGGTGTGAGGTTCAGGCAGCTCGGACATGTCAAGTTTCACATGCAGGTCCATACAGGAGAGCGGCCATACTCATGCGGCAGCTGTGGAGCTGGATTTTCTGACTCAAGGCTGCTGAAGAAACACAAGTGTTCTGAGAAACATCAGAAAATGTTGGAGAATGCACATGATACACACTGAACGTGAACACCTGCTTATGATTACAATCATTTATAAATGCTGCTTGAAGAAAATGTTATTTTGGTTATAAGTCCCAGCAGCAACAAGAGTCATAAACCTTAAAATGTGTGATTGTTCACTTTGAATGACCTCAAATCATTGTTTAAATAAAGTTGTTTTTTGAACATATGATTCTGCAGGTTTTATAGCTTCTGTTTGTAAGACTGCAGTCACTGAGGAGGACCTGGTTGCAGAGTGAAGTGGCAAACTGACTCTTAATAAGACTGTGGTTAGAATACCATACTCTTTTTATATTACTTACATTTAACAGTAAGAACAAGAAGCATAAAAACATACAATTANTTGTTTGTAAGACTGCAGTCACTGAGGAGGACCTGGTTGCAGAGTGAAGTGGCACACTGACTCTTAATAAGACTGTGGTAAGAATACCATACTCTTTTTATTTCTACTCTTACAATCTTAAAGATTTTACATGAAATATATATTATTATAACTGTTGTTTGAATTATCGCTTTTATTTTCTTTTTAGAAAATGTTAGGCACTTTGCATGAAAGCTGTTATATAAAGTGAGTGTGCACTTGTAAATATAATATGATGCAGTATAAAATATGAAGGAGTACTTTTGCTGTTAAGTAGATACCATAATAAGTATTTAAAATGAGCTCTATATAAACTACAACATTAAAATGTTCTCATGTATTTGTGATTTACATAGTAAGGATAGCGTCAGTCTTTTTTTAGACAGGGCAGCTTTATTTACATGTTTTATATTGATGATGGAAAACTATGTGCTTTACATAAAAACTAACATTTAACAGTAAGAACAAGAAGCATAAAAACATACAATTAAAAAAGATAAATGAAATCCAATTACAGTAAAAATAGAATTTTTAAAAATATATAATAAAAAAAACAATTATAACAAAAAGTATAGAAAAGTAGAAATAAAAAGCTAGACTAAAATAGAGCATAAAATATGGAATTTCTACGCAAAATAATGATTTACATTAAAATGATTAAAACGACATAAAGTACACATGAAAAAGTCAAATTCAAGTGCTTTAAAATAAGAGCTCAAACATACGCAAAAGAGAGTGGGCTGGGAGCTGTGGTGTTGTGCAGGCTGGCGTATGGAAAATGCAAAACTACTGTAATATTTCTTTAGAAAACACAGCACAATAGTATAATTTAATATAATAGTATAGTAACTATTCTGCTCCACACACCAATCCAGCTAATATTAAATCAGATGAATTACAGATGAGGATAAAGCCTGGCGGTGGCAGTAAAGCAACAAGATAAATAGCAACTGCAGTAAAAACCACATAAGAAGAAGAAGAAGCTCATATTCTGGCTGGTTGTGTGAAGTTTTCTTCACATAACAATATCTTAGCACTAAAAGCTATTTTTAGAGCCCGAAACAGTGGTCATAGCTTTCATATTCATTTGTCACAATGTCAGATTTGGAGGAACAAGTTGGCTCGATTTTGGAGATTATGGTCAACGCGGCTGTGACAGAAATGACCAAAGTTATTGGAGGCTGTGATTTAACAAGTCCAGAAGCGTCTCCTGGCTGTGTAACCATCGAAAACACCCAAGGGTCACCAGAGGAGAAGGTAGGTAAAGCTTTAACCTGTTTGCTGTTTATCTGTGCTGTTTTTGACCCCTAGTGTTAGGTCGATATCTTCTTCCCCATTCTCCATCACCGCGAAACAGGCGGCTTCTGATGTGTTAAATCTTAACACACATTTATTTTAACCCCAGGTAGTTAACCGCAATCATAACCTAACGCAAAACGCGAACGTGTTGCTATGAGAACTACGCTCTTAACCGGAGTGGAACATTTTCGAGAGGAACAGACTTCGGCGTAGCACCGGCTCGGCATCCTTCCCTCCTCGTCTGGCGTCAAGACAACCAGCTGATCATAGAAATAGAAGAGCTAGCTCGCCGATAACAGATAAACTCAGATATCTAAGGGCTAATGTGCTGTCTTGTGCTACCCATAGAGTATATTCGGGTTAGTATACAATTAAATATGTATGTCTGGTTGATTATGGTGCCACAACAATAAAGAAGAATCCATCTTTGGACGCCATTTTGAGTTGGACAGCAAGCCCAGGCTTTTCTATCTGCTGTATGTCTAGAAACGTTTCAGCTACAGGTTTCACCTTCCAGGACCTTCTTCTGCGTATCTGTCTTGATCTCATAGTAACTATGGTAATAATAATAATGATGATGATTATGATGATGATGATGATGATGATAATAATAATAATAATAATAAATAATAATAATAATAATAATAATAATAATAATAATAATAATAATATACTAATATACACGGTGGTAGAAGATGTACTCAGATCAATATGTAATAATATATCAGTATATTTCATGATGCATCAGACCAGTGGTTCCCAACCTAGGTGTGGTGGGTGGCCCATCCAAAGGGTCACCAGATAAATTTGAGAGGTTGTGAGATGGTTAATGGGAGAGGAAAAAATACCTGACCACTTAATCCACTACTGCTACTACTACTTGTCTTAAAACAACCAAAATGAGCACTGAAACCTGTTTTTTGTTGTTGTTGTTTTGTTTTTTTTTTTTGCTGTAGTCATTTCTCCTGTTCATAGTGACTATTAGAAATTGTCTTCTTTATGCACTTATAATATAAGTGATGAGGGCACGTAGCCACAAACAGGATCTGCCTGATTATCTGAAACAATCGATTCATTTTAATTTTTCCAGGTTGTTGTTATTGTCTTTTCTCTGCTTCTTTTCTTTCAGTTAATCATTTTAAAAACAAATTACCAACATCTCCATGTTGTCTAGATTCAATTTGTGTATTTTCATATTTTTGTCTTAATAACTGCATTTTTTACAGCTGTTTGAAATCTGTCTTTACATGCTAACAGCTGCTGCCTGGCATACAGGTGACTGCCTCAGTCAATTAGTGAAACTGCAGGTGATGTTTCCATTTGCCAATTAGCTCATTGAGGTAGAGGATGGTTCTTGGTGTTGAAGGTTGTAAGTTCAAGTCTGAGCTAAGACAGAATTGACATTACTGTGTCACCTGACTTAAAATGCATATTAGAAGGCTTCCTTCTTTTCATCTTACTAAACATTGTTTGTTGCCTAACTTTGCCTTTATTTGCCCGGCCCCGACCATTGATGTGCAGCAGCTATAATAACCCTGTAGTCTACAATGACATTTTCTAAATAAACTATATTGTTTCATCAGGTCATCCAGATCAGTTTCTTCATGACGTCTCTGGCTCGTGAAGCTGTGGAGAAGATTTGCCAACTTTTCCAGGAATGCTCCTCTCTGCTCCAGTTAGAAGTGTGTCACTTTATTGCTGTGATATTAACTTTTAACATTACACTATTTGTGTGTGGAAGCATGCAGCTGTCCACATAGGGAAATCAGTGTACCTGTTTTATAACAATCATATCTATTTTTATATCTGAAAAAGAATTATATCAGAATATTCTCACACATTCGTATTACATGTTTTTCTAATGTTGAATATTATTTCTAATTGATGCTCGTTACTCAGAAGTAAAGAGAATTTTGAAAATTGTCTGTACTACATTTTCAACATTGGTTGTCTTTTCTAAAATGTTTTTATTTGAACAACAGTCCAAAACACTAAAAGATATTCAAATTTCTGTATATTAATTTCTGACATTTGATAAGCTGGAAGCAGCATTTTTTATTTATTTATTGGCATTTTGCTTAAAAAAAGGACTTCAGACATTAGTCATTTATCATTATAGTTGATGATTATCTTTTACTAAGAACAAACTATGATGTTCTTGGTTTTTCTGTACTCTCATACTGTTACTTTTATTATTGTAATAAAAGTTTCAGGCTACAGAGTTTAAGTTATATTGTTTATTGGAAAATAAGAAACAGACATACAGTCAGTTGTGGAAGTAGCACTCTTTTGCCTTATATTATTCAGTGTATCAGTGTGTAATGTTTTGATAGTATGACATTTTCAATCAACAAAAGTAGCATTTGAAAGTAATGAAAATGTAATATTTACTACAATGGTCTCAAAGCCTTTTTAAAAAGCTGGTTGGTCTTTGTTCTGTAGGTGAGGCAGGATGTGGCAGAGATTGAGGACCTGAGGAGGAGACTGGATGTGGCAGAGACGGAGCTCAAACTGGTGCTGGAAGGCATTGGAGGCCAGAAGGAGGCGGATGAGCTGATGGAGGGAGGCAGTGGACACAAGGAGGGGAAGAGGGCTCCTCCAGCCGACCTAGCGGAGGGAGAGACCGTCCCTATTAATCAGAGAGCAGGGAGGAAGAGTCGTAGAGGTGATAAGCTTCAACTTTTCACTGCATTACAGGAAGTGTAATGTAATGTACTGTATGTGACAAATATTAATATTTAATGTTAATGTAGCATTGCTTCAGACTGCAGCAGAAACTCTGTCTTGGCAAGTGTAGCTTCTGTAAGCGACAGACTTCTACAAAATAAAAGCCAGTGAGCGACAGATGTTTACAATAATGAAAGAACTAATAAAAGCTGTTAACGATATATAAAATAATTGTTGGTGTTACATAATTAATCAGTTATTGCGATAATAACACGTTAAATTGCCCAGCCCTATTTAATATATCATCTATCATTAAAAAAATGGCAAATAACCTCAATAGACAAAAAGTAAAAGGTAGGCTGAAACTGTGGTGATTGCTGATGTTGGAAAGAAGTTTTCCTCTTTTTCACAC
>JANJYP010069537.1:0-16346 GCA_024605115.1 Rastrelliger brachysoma
TAATATAGAGCATCTACTCTATATGAATGCCCCAGTTAAATACAGTATAGCGATGCTGTGTCCTGTTTTTAAAGATCAAATAGGCTTGAATGGTCTGTACAGATGTTTATGCTTGCATGTAGCAAGATATCTAGCAATATTTATTGCACTTAAATAATCAAAATCTTAAGATTTTATTTATCTCCACGCAGAGAAAACATTCTTGAGTCGAAGAGAAAAATCATGGAAATGTCAGACTAGCTGTTATACTGCAGGGATGTACAAGGGGACAATGGTAGTAATTAAGTAAATGAACATTGGACCAGTTAAGCAGAGACGGGAAATATTTGGCCCTGTTGTCCTGGACAGTCTATAAATTTTACATCAGCTAGGGCAAAGAACCCATCTCAGTCTCACAAGCGTGCATGCATTCACAAAATCACTATGGAAACTGTTAATCTGAAAGCGGGGAAGCATCTTTTCTTAACATCTTGCCAATTCCACAAGAGGTTGGTTTCAATATTGCTGAATGGACTGACTAGCAGAAGTGAGGGCTGAGTAATACATATCATGGCTTCGAAAAGAAAAGGGGAAAAAAAAAATACCACTCACGTTCATAGAAATACCCACAAACAAGCAAAAGAAACACTCCTGGATTTTCTGTTTACACACAAACAAGCTGACTGAGAGAAGGCTGGAGTGTTTGAGGCAGCCTGCGGGGACGAGGGCCAGAGACCAGCTGGGGTAAGAGCAGGAGAGTCAGGGCCAGCCGCTCACCTTTTTTTCGGTGCCTGAGCGGTGCGAGGCGGGGTGATGGGGCGTCCTGAATTCACCCCTCCGTACTGGTACTTTGCTTTTTTCTCTGACGGCTTCAGGATCTGAAAGATGGGACAGGATAATAAAATAAACTGCGCTAACCGCACATAAAGCAGAATCAGTGTACCTGTAAAAAAGAAATGCTGAGCTCTCTACCTGAAAAGAGCACATAAGAGACTCGTCCACGCTCATCATGCCGCCTGCGTTGTCAAACTCCCCGCAGTAGTTAGGGGCAGAAAACAGCGTCACCAGCTGTCGTTTGGCAAAGAACTCGTAGCCGTCTTCGACAACCTGCGGGATGACAACATTGAAAATGGTGATTTGACTATAACATTACTGCAGTAGTAGTTTTCCCTTTTATTTCTACTGGTTATAATACAAGAGATTTTGGAATGAATGAAGATCTTTCTGGGCAGTATGCCTTAATTTGTCAGGTATTTTATTGACTAGTTGAGCTAAAAACAGATTTTTTTTTCTCCACATGGTTATTTTATCCATCCATTTTTAAGGAATGCATATTTTAAAATGACTTGAATGAACAGAAAACAGCCTTGACCTTTTATACTGTAATTTATGAATCTAAAAAAAAAAAAAAGCTTAAATCAAATGTTTCAATTAAAAAAAAAAAAAAAGGCATTCATTCTTCACATGATATCGAATCAAAATGTTTTCTGTTATTTTCTGCTCAGTCCTGTAAGCGTGTGAAGTTGTTCCAATTTTATTTGACTTACTAAAATAAAGTTTAATTTTCCACTGTAGCTAACGTTTTTAAAACTTGTCCCGCACTCACGTCGCAAGCAGGCGCGTCACTGTACTGTACTGTACTGTACCTGATGTGCTCGACAGATGAGATCCAGGTCATGGCGGTTGAGGAACTTGCTGACCACGTCTGCACCGAAAGTGAAGGAAACTCCTCGATCGTTCTCCCCCCAGCCCTGGACGTCTTTGTCTGGGTCTGACCACAGCAGGTCGCACAACAAACCTGCATTTAAAAAAACAAAAACCCACTCTGAACAGCTCTTCCAATATTTTTTTCCCCTTCATACATTTCTTTCATAGTTACAGAGTGTAAGATTTACTTCAGTTTTTAAATATGGTCAAATAACATGAACCTATAAGACAACAGACCTGTATCTGGGACATCAGTAGGTCTCATGATGCGTCGAATTTGTTCCATGGACTGCAGATCAGGTGAGAGCCCTAAAGAGAACAGATGATGGCATTTAAAGTTTTCACGCACACTGCAGCAAATCCTGCACATACGCAGTGTCATACACCTCATATTTTACACATATTGTCTGATTATAACGTGTATTGCATTCTAATACCTCCGTGGCAGCAGAAAATCTTCTCATCAATAATCGCAGCGATCGGCAAACAGTTGAAACAGTCTGTGAAGGTCTTCCAGAGCTTAATGTTGAACCTACGCTTGCCTGAGGAGAAAATGAGGAGGTGTTAAAAACAACAAAGCAAATCATGCTTGTAAATTAGCATCCAAACAGAATAACACTGGATTTCTACATTCAGATATTATATTCCTTTTTATATAAAGGAAGTTTAGTTCCTCAATGCAAACTTTAGTTACATAAAGGAATTATCTTGATTAGGAATGAGAGGAACTAAAGGCTGTAAATGTTAATCATCAGTCTTTGTAATTTAGGAAGGGATCATAGTAAGGATTTAAGATTAGAGGCTAATATGATGTATTCAAACTGCTTATTCTATTAGTGCAAAGACAGTATTCACATGACACACTGCTTACACTCATCGTAGAAGCCATAAATGCGGTTGATGGAGGCACACTCGTGGTTCCCCCTGAGCAAGAAGAAATTTTCTGGGTATTTGATCTTGTAGGCGAGGAGCAGACAGATGGTCTCCAGTGACTGTTTCCCTCTGTCCACGTAGTCCCCCAGGAACAGGTAGTTGGCCTCTGGAGGGAAGCCTCCATACTCGAATAACCTCAGCAAGTCTGTGTACTGTCCGTGGATATCACCTGGAATGATGCGTTCAGCTCACTTTTCACTCATATCACAATTTAACATCACATCTCCTGATCATTCTCTGATGAAGATAGATAATGGGTAAATAAATACAGAATGTCCTTTAGACGGTGATCAATAACTGAAGTCATACAAGAATATGAATGTTCTCACCACAGATTTTGAGTGGAGCCTCCAGTTCTAGTAGGATTGGCTGACTGAGGAAAATCTCTCTGGACTTGATGCACAGCCCCCGCACTTCAGCCTCCGTCATCTGAACCACCTTCCCCGGACGACATCCTCGCACTGCAAGTCAAGAGCACACAGAGGACAGAATGGGTAATCGCGTTTTTAAAATGGGCTGAGATGAGGGTGAACTAAATCAAATACAATTACTAACCTGACAGTGTTATAGTTGATGAGAACACGCATAAATCATGATCAGTTACAGTCTGGTTAACATAATTAGCTGGAGTATTATCTAGAGTTAGCCATTATATCACAAGGCCTCCTAAATCATGTGTGTTAACCCTTGTTCTATCCTTTTGTTTACATTTGCATCACAGTGTGCCATTAAAGAGAGCTGATCATTGCATTTGCTTTGCTTCTAGGCCAGACATGCCATTTACTCCAGTCAACACGGGTTGTTATGAACTGGCAAGTACAGGAATGAACAGCTTGTCGGCTCTGCTGGAAATGTGTGAGCTAGGGTTGTGTGGTCCAAACAGGACACAGAGTCTAGAGGGCAACTGGAGTATAAAGAATAAACAGTGAGCTTGTTGAGCAATATGTGTGAGGCTAGAACTGTATTTTAGTAGCTAATTAAGAGTATCAAATTAAGGTGTGAAGTTAAATACATAAATTAATATAGATGACCTGATAAAATAGAATAATGGCCAATTATATTAATTATCGTTTAAAGGAAAAATGCCAAAATTCTCTGAGCCTCCCCAGCTTCTTCGTCATATAACTGTTTTCTGTTTTGCAATTGAATATTCCGATGTTGTGGACTGTTGACCTTGGTAAAAACAAGATAGTTTGGGAAAGATCTGTGTTTTGATCAACACTGACCAACAAATATTAAGTAGAGTAGAAATGAAATGGAAGTAAAGCAGCATCCAGTGGAAATACTCAGGTAAACAACAAGTATGTTAAAATTATGCTTATAGTAAGTACAGTACTTGAGGAAAATATGCTTTCCACCACTGAACTGCTGTCAGGGTCAGTGGCATTAAGTAGTTTCAGCATATGTTTAGCAGTAGGTAAAAACATTACTGTCGAAAGAAAATCAAATATTATTGATTAGAAATCACAAAGTCATGCAGACTTCAGTGAGCTAACAGCTGGGGGTGTGTCCCAGCCATGGTCCCAACACATACAGGGTGTGTGCGGAGGAGGAAGAGGAGGAAGAGGAGGGGGGGGGAGGCAGGATACGTGCTAGCTACCTGCCTTGACAACGAGAACAGTTAACGTTTCTTAGCAACCACAACGTCGCACGGTTGTTTCCCGTTCATTATCGTTGTCCGTTTAATAAAAATAGAAAACGCTCCGGCTCCGTTAACCTGCCCTCACTTTAAAACTCGTCCAATCTGTCATAACGCTGAGGTGTCTCTTCCTCTCTCTGACAGTAAACAAGCTATTTCCTCATTTTAAGCACAGAGCTCCCACTAACGTTATCAAACAAGCTAACATGAAATAATATGTCGCTGTGGTATCATAATAACCGGATAACTCTCCTCCCCGAAGCTGAGAGGTTTTAACGCAGCGGTTAGCTTACGGGTCGATGATGAACAACACAGATAGATAGGGTGCACGCTTTTTAAAGAGAATTTCTAGCATATCGTGAAGTTACAAGCTAAAAAATAAAACGCGTACAATCTAGGCATTTCGTTGATAGAGCTTAAAGAAAGATAGGATATCATGAATACACACTACCTTCCAGTAATCGAGAGATGAGGCTGTCAACGTTCAACTCGCTTTCCGCCATGTTTCTGACACACAGGCAGGATGGCGGGTAAAGTTTGCCCTGTAAGCGGACTTGTAGGCTCACTACTAGAGGACTAGCCCTGCCAGGAAATCATACTGGCACTGATATTGTGGATCATCTGAGTTACCATAGTAACTGTCGCTATTCAAATAGGCTACACATGAAGAAAAATCTTGTCAACATCTGATAAGAGATTCAAAGTACACAAGAATATAGTAATTTAATTTATTAATAAATACATTGAATAAAGAGACATGTACAAAACTTCTGGATTCATGGAAGTCAATCATGGAATATTTCACAATTTCTGAGCAGTAAAAAAAAAAACCAAAACACATATTTTACATGTTTGCAGTCCCATTCGCCAACATTTTTGATACTAGCACTTCATATTAATGATATTAATACCCTTTTACAAAAATATATTGCTAGTAGGCTACTTCTGGTCCAAAAGAGAATCAACACAATGGTCTGCAGTTCTATGCTGCTTTCAACTCATTGTTTTTGATTTATTGAGTATCAGTAGCACATGCTGACACCTCTTAAATAAAACTGGAGTGCTACTTTGGCCCAGCAATTTCAGACAAACACATTGTTCACTTCCTGCACACGAAACAGCAGAGATCTGTAGTAAACATACAGGTGCTGAAGAAAATGGAAAATTTAGCAAGGCAAAGGTCACTGAGATTATTTTTTTAAGAACTGGTGGACCCATCAAAGAAAAAAAAACAGGACCACAAGGCAGCTGAATATTGAACTGACATTCAACAGGTGGCAAAACACTATAGTATACAAATGTTGCTGCTGGGAATGTCTTCTCAAGTTTACCTGCTGCTTTAGTAGTCATAAATAGCTTGATCCTGCAAGGCTTTAAATACTTTTGACTAAACTTGAAGATTGGTAAGATCGACAGCTTTAAAAACTACTTCCTTTCATTGCTATTCCACTTTCCTTTCTCCTGTTTTTCCGGCGCTGCGTGCAGTAGAAAATTGCAATGCTGACACCAAAGCCAGCCAGTAAATTGACAAGTCCAACCAACACTGGCACCCATACAGGGATGTCTGAGTCGCACTTGATCTCAGGAAGGGTTGGTACAAGAGTGGAGATGGTACTTGTTGTAGTGTCTGAGGGAGGAGTAGCAGTCGTGGTGGTCATCACAGGTGGACTTGGGAGACTGTTCATCTTAGTGAAGATGAAGGGACTGGCCTAAAAGGAAGATACAATAATTCAGAGAAGAAATGTAATGAATAACGTTTAAAATATACATTCAAATAATCCTTGAGGACTGCTTTAAATCCAGCCTTGTTGTACAGCTCAGAAATGATGGATCAATGCTAATTAAGTAAATTAAAGAATAAATATAACAGAGACCTAAAGTATTCAATCCTAAATGAATAAAGCATTGAATGAAATAAACAGTTAAATGAATAAAATAGATAAAACATGTAACCATCAAACTGTGAAATTCTAATCAAATCAAGTTTATTTCAGGTCACATTTCCTCCTTGCATTTCACATTTCTCTGCAGTATCTTTTATTCCCTTTTTACAAGGGCTATTTTATTTTATAACACCACATTTCATCACAGTCTAAATCCTGCTGGGATGAAATAAATATGACCTGAAATAAACTTTTTCACTGTTGAAAGAAGAAGGGTGAAGTTTCATTTCATAGTATTATGCTAAAAAAATGGGATATTTCTCAATTTAATGATTATATTATACTTTTTGTGTTTACTCTGTCAAATGATGATTATTTTATTGCCTTATTTAAATAGTTAATATCAAAAACTTCAGTCTTTAATCTCCATAAAAATAAAGTAATCCTAAAGCATGAGTTTGACTGGTGGGATTTCTGCATACCTCAGACGGACAATGAATCTTAGAGCGGTCATATGTGAAGTTGTTGTATGCCTGTTTCCTGCCTACAGGCTCCAGCTGTTAAAACAAGGGATTTTTTTAAAATCACAAAACATCAAAAGAAAAAAAGAGAAATCAGTTTGTTCCATTACTGCTCATTGCTCACCATGTTGTTCCAGAGACCAATGGCCATCTCAGCATGAGTCCGTTCACTGATGTGGAAGCAGTCCACAGAGAAGAAACTTGTGTCTAGTTCACCCGTCTGGTAAAAAGATTCAATTTTTAAGCAAAGTTGCATAGAATTATTTGTAAATGTGTGATTGATTCCATCTGTGCATTTCTGTAACTTACACCAATTTGAGGTATAAAGGAAGTGCTTAAAAAGGGTTGAAAAACAACAGCAAAGTCTTCTTTTCCATCATAGCGGTCTCCAGAAATCAGTTGCTGGATTTCAGCCTGGGGGATAAAAATTAAGGAATCAGGAGGGAACCTCTTTTTTTTTTTTTTTTTTTTTTTTTTTTTTTTAAANCCTACAAATGTATTTGCTTTTACCTGGTACTCAAGATTGACCCGTTTTATCTCTTCCATCTCTGGGGAGTTTTCAGATGGATTGATAACACAGGGGCAGCTTCCCCTGCAAAAACAGAGCCATGTTAATTCTCCTTTTCGTCAGACAAACAATTAGATGATCACAAAATAACTGATGTACAGAATTCTCCACGACATCACTCTTGAAATACAAATCTTTGAGTCTTCAAGTGAAAATAAATGGTTTTAAATTTTAGAGTTAGGATTATAAAGAGTAATTGTCTATAAAAACAACTGAACCAACAATAACTGTTTTGCCAAACCTCAGCAATGTGATTAGGTCCATTTAAATGAAATTCACCACATTAAGAGCCCCGGTAATAATGCTAAATCTTCTTTACGTCTACTAAAGTTTCTGTGTTGGCTTGAAAGAATCACACATTAATTGGATTTTTTTAAATAGGACCTTTAGATAGAAAGGAAATCATGGGAGAGAGAGGAGGAGTGACATGCAGCAAAAGACCTCTGTACCGGGGTTGCTGCGTATGTGGTATGCGCTCTATCCACTCGACTACCTCTTCACCCTCAATTAACTTCTTTAAGCATCTGGAAAACTGTTTTCCCTGTAATTCTCACTTAATCTTAAAAGAAGAAAACTACATGAGAAGATCAATGCCACTCTCATGTCTATAAATTTAAAAAAAAAACCCTGAAAACAGGTGGAAACAGCTGGTGTGAATCTATCCAGAAACATATCAGCACCTCTAAAGGTCACTATGTTAACACATTATAGCTTGCTTGTTCTTTTTAATCCTCAAAAAAGTATAAAAATTCAGCTTTTTAGGTTAAATTGTAGCTTCATATTATGAGAGTTGTAGAATTCTTTTCATCTAACTATTGGCAAATGACTGGAATGACCAACCGGATGGAAAAACACACACACACACACACACACACACACACACACACACACACACACACACACACACACACACACACACACACACANACAAAACAAACCTCTGCATCAGTGAACAGCTCAGTGTGTTCTTCTGAACTCTTTTCAGTGGGTGTATCTGCATGATGTCCACCACATTGACCAACATTCGTGGCACCTACAGACGCGGAAAAATAGAAAAAAAATCAGGAAAAGGCAGAAAAATATGACTCAGTCATAATCACAAGGACAGCAGATGACATGAAGTAATCATTTTCAATACTACTTACCTCTTTGTAAAGCATGTCCAAACTGAGCATAAGATTGTGGCTGTAATTCTTGGGTGACAGATTATTCTGAGGAGAGACATAAAGCACAATTTGTAGTGCAGTTCAATATCACAGACAGTAATTTATCTATATATGTAGAAAATGTGCATTTTAAGGATTACTTACTTGGTCTAAGCAGTAATGGCAAAGATCATTTGCTCCTATGAATAATGTCAAAAGTTTCCAGTCCGTCTCAAAATTCACTGCCTGTGTATTATATATGCAGATTGTGAGCATGAGAAAGAGACATTGGAGTCAGGAATGCATAGTCTTATAACTTACACAATCTCACCTTGTTTTCTTTCATAGCCTTGATGAGAGCTTGTACTTGTGCTCCGAGCTCACTGTGACAAAGCAAACGTAGGCAGCAGCATTAGTGAGATGACAATGAGGTATTCAGAAGTTTCACTCAGAGGGAGGAATTAAAAGTGTATGCACATACGAAGTCTTAGCTCCAGATACAGCCATGTTGAAGCCCTTCTGCAGTGCCAGCTGACCTTTGGAGAAACCTTTTAGGGTGGGGTTGAACTTCTTCAAGATGTCTGAGGAGATAGATAGATGGTTTGTGTCACCATGGCAACTGGTTAAAAAAAGTGAATGAGTAAACATTTCTACTTCTGTTTCATTGCAGCTGTTTAACTGGTTCACTGAAAACCATAGAAGCCAGATGTGTCTAAGAAACAATATTGTTGATACACTGTCCCACTATAAAGGAATAACGCAACAATTAGGGTAATAAGATTATTTGCTTTCATGCTAAGAATTCAGCAGCCATTAGTTGAGGATAGTATAAAGACTGCAAAGAGCTAGCTTGACCCTGTCCAAAGGTAGCACAAATAACAGAAATGACCTACCAGCACCTTTAAAGTTCACCCATTAACAAACACATTTAGATCTTCTTAAAGTGTCTTTTCATCACTGTGAGGTTGCCAGGCAACTAGCTGAAATGACTGTCTGACCTATTTCTAGTCATAATGCTAAGTTAAGCTAACTCCCTGCTGACTGTAGCTTCATATTTACTGTGCAAACATGAGAGTGAGACCAATCTACTCATGTCATTTTCAGAATGAAAGCAAACAGCCACATCTCCCAAATATTAAACTTAAATATTCCCTTAAGGTATCTCCAGCAGTTCTCCTTATTCTGATTTCTTATACAGTGATACTTCTAAAAATGAATAATCTTCTGCAGACTAATAAATGCACATTCCCAGCATTATATCAGAAAAGTTATTTTCTGTTAACTTACTTGGTAGTGTTGTGACAGTCTCTATATTGCCATCTCCTCCAATACTGCAAAAAAGTCAATGAATATCAGTGTGGTGTGTAAAACATAACAGTTCAGTAAACTTCATGAACACTGTGTTTGTGGTATACCTCCATGATACTCCTCTATACTCTTTGGTAAGGTCAAACACATTTTTTGCTTTGGCGCCAGTTCCTGCCTGTAAACAAGGAACAAACAGGCCACATATGAAATAATGCAAGGTGTAACACTGACAAAGATCATTTCTACATTACATCAAAGAAACAAACAGGAGATCATCATCAGGAGAGAAAGCTATCAGGCTGATAACAAATTGATTAGTGAGTTCATAGTTCAATGACGTCAAATAGCTGATATCAACAGATTCACATGTGGTGCCAAATTTTAAATATTCCCAGTGTCGTTATTGCTTAATACATTTCCAGTATGTGTCCAGTTGCTTGGCACAGCAGGTTATTTGTGCTTTTTGTTGAAAAGGATAAACTCTGCATCACTGTGTTGAGACACTGACCGTTGAAGAGTCTCCCAGTGCTGCCACCACCTTGATGTCTGCTGGTCTCAGCTTGTGAACTATAAAAATGAGAGCAGATTTAGAATTGAGCCAATCTGGGTGTCAGCTGGTGCAGTTTATTTCAACCTTTTCACTGTCACTTGTGTGCATAGGCCTTTATTAGTTCTGTTTCATCTTACGAGGTCTAGATAAACAAGCATATCCACTATTTCACCTTGTAATTATATATCTCTTGTTGCTAATAAATATAGAGTTGATGGTCTGCCTCACCTGATGTTGGCACAGTGCCAGATGGAGCAAGGTTCAGGCATGAGAAATCATGTCCCCAGTTCTAAGCAGGACGAAACAAAGAAAGAAATTGAGAATGTGTTATGCAACATACTATTTTTTTTTGTGTTTGTTTTTTGGTTGTTGTTTTTTTTCTTTTTCTGATGGTGACATTTTAAGTTTCATTTGCATCCTGATTTTCAACAATTTCCTTTGTTGGATAAAGAGCTTCTCAGATGGATATTAGACGCTTACTGTGTTGGGTGCAGGTGTTGGTGTGGGACTAGTATATGTGTAATTGCTGTTGTGATAGGTCCGGATATATGGTGAAGTCTGTGGACAAGAGAAATGCTGAGTTAGATAAACATTATAAGATTGCAGTCAAATATAGGTTGATAAGTACATTATAAGAATACATTTATAATTTGTTTCTGTAGACACAGGAAAATGTAGGAGAACACATTTTCTACCTTGGTTGGACATTTCAGGTGAATGTCCTTATTAAAATCATGTTTCTTAGTCTTATTTCCCAAGGGTTCCAGCTGTTAAAACAAGAGTCAGAGGAACAGTACAGTCAGTGCTCTGAAAGTATACAGTACGTATGAAACACACATGACAATTTTATTATAACGATCAAATTCCTGATTGAAGTTTACTGATTAGACAGCTTTTGTGAATCCAGTACTCTCCAACACATACTGTAGTGATAAATCATTTGAATCTAATGCTTCTATTCATATTTCCTTGATGCACAATCCCCTGGAGACTGGAGTCATTCATTGGCATGATGTTAGGCTACATGCATCCACATAAAGGTTACATGCACAAATTTATAGCTTCTTCTGCTGCTTTATTCTTACCATGTTGTTCCAGAGTGAACGAGCCATCAGTGTCTGGGACCTCTGGCTGAGATGGAAGCAATCAGCACTGAAATAGGTGCGATCCGGTGATCCGTCCTATGAGAAAAGTATTCTAAATATTTAAGACTGGCTGAATACTGAAGCAGAAACACTGTGATGATTCTTCTGTGACTGTCAAAAGTCACTGTATTCCACATGTGAAAGAGGTAGCATTGTTACTGACCGGCAGTTTGGGGACAACAATTTCTCTGAAGAAAGGTTGGACGACCACAGTGAAGTCTGAGCGAGTGTCATATCGGCCTGACTCCACAAGCTCAGTCAGTGAACGCTGAAAGAAGAAAAAAAGGGGAAAGGTGATGATGCGTTAAGATGATTGAGCAGGTTACATTAAGGATCACAGTTTAGCCTCCAGGTCTTTTATACCTGATAGTTTCTGTTGAATTCTTCCACAGTCTTAACAGCTTCAGAGTTGGGCTTTGGCAAGATGACACAAGGACACAAAATACTGAGAAAGGAAAGATAAGACGGTATTATACCACCATAACTGATAAATAATCAGAGACAGATAAATAATGATGACAGCACATGAGCTGATTCAAATCTCACATGGCCATCACTTAGAGATTAAACTTATCAAACATTTTTAAGATCTCAAGATTGAATCTTCAAGACTATAAAAGGCTAAAGTGATACTCACTTAACCAACCAGGTTGGGCACTTAAGGGAAGCATTCAGGTGCATTTCTCTCAATGGGAGAATGTGAAGTGGTTCTATTAAGTTCACCATAGCCCGAGGTACCTGACGGAGATAAGCCCAGTTAATGTATACAATTAAACAGAACAACATACTGTATATCTGCAAATGTAGCATCATGTCTGTTGATTTTACCTCTTTGTGGAGATGATCCAGACTTTCACGAACATGGAGAATATAATTCTCTACAGAGAATTGAAGCTGTAAAAGAAGGGTAATAATTTCAAGTTATGTCTTTACATCTTCTAAAATTGGCTTATGAACTATTACTTTATACTTGGTACTCACAGAATTGTAGCAGTAGTCACACATGTCATTTCCACCAATGAAAAGAGTGATAACTTTCCAGTCAGATTCAAAATTGATTCTCTGTAAGACAGAAAGCAGAAAAATGAGCATCAGCACTATGTATTATATGATGCATTATACTACAGAGTTACGCCTTATATATTGTGAGCTTTTTCTTACTTGCATCACTGTTCAAGCTATGACAAAGTAGATTAGTCTCGTTGAAGACACGTACCATATGTGCATGTCTTAACATTAGGAAATTTTGGCTCTCTAAAAAAGGTAATGTCTTTCCTGTTCAAAAGCAAAGTTGGCTAAAGATAAAGATAATTCAAGAAGGAACATTTATGAACTTACAGGGTCATTCTTCATCATTGTCACCAAGGTCCGCACCTGTGCAGGTACATCCCTGAAAGACATCACTCAGAGTTCATTTCAAGACATATTTATCCAAATGATTCTTTCTCTCAATTTTCAGTCTTAATAAACATTTTTAACAGTTCATTCTCAATCTATAAAAAAAGTCTTGAATGAGGGCCCAAAAAAGCTAGACTACAAATGAAGATTAAATTAATTAAACTACTATTTCCAAGTTTCACACTTCATTCGTGCCCCAATTAAACTGTAAGCTGAGTCTTTTTAAAAAAATTTTCAGTAAGATATATTAATTTGTAGAAGTTCATACATTTTCTAGGTGACATGAACTATTCAAGTCCGATTCAGCAGAAAAAGCTTCTGGTGAGACTTACTTGCTTTTTGCTCCTGCCACAGCTTGGTTGAAGAAGGCATTAGGAGTTTGCTGTTTACCCTTGCCAGTAGAGTAGCCCGTCACATTTTGGTTGAAATACTTTAAGATGTCTATAATGACAAATAAATAGAATAAATCACACGCACATCACATGCTGATCATAGAGCAATAACAACATACTTAAACAAGTTATTTGAACCATAAATCATCAAAAAAAAAAAAAAACTCACTGGGAAGAGTGGTTACAGTTGTGAGGTTGTCATCTCCGCCAACGCTAGAGGTAAAATGATCATGAATTTATGACACGTTAATACTGACAGTGTTCAAGAGGTTCATATTAAGCATTACACTGTAATATCGTGTGATGGTTATACTGAAAAGGTTTAACTCACCTCCAAGATAAACCTCTGTACTGAGTCAGGACGTCCAGTATGTCATATTTGTTTGATGCGATCCCGTTTCCTGCCTGAGAAGAATATAAAATGGATGAAGTTCTCAGTCTTTTTCTCAAATCACATCATGGCTGAATGTAAACTTCTAGAGGAAAAATACAAACTTTCACATAGAGACCTTTCAACTGTTTACAGTATTTAAATGAGGCATTTCATTATACCATCTGTTGCATCTTTCCAATACAGCTGCAGTTTCTATGCGTCTAACTTTAAATTATTACATAACAGACCTCCACCTCCTCTTGTTGGTACTGTGTAAATATATCCAATGTACAACATTACCATTCAAAAGCAATCCTGCACCTTACTGTTCAGCAACATTATGCATTAATATTTTAACAGGCACTATCATAGCACAGCGTATATTATGGTCTTACTTTTAGTGTCTATTAGCATTATATTTGATGTAATTGGTTTTTTTGTTTTAATCAGCAGTCTGTTTAAAAGAATAATAAAATATCAAATGCAGATTTAGGTTCACTCACTGTCAAAGAGTCTCCCACAGCAGCCACAACTTTGATGTCTGCAGGCCTGAGTTCATGCACTGTAAAAAAAAATATAAAACAAAAAAAAAAAAACAGAAGACAATAGGATTTGTTAAAAAAAAAGGGGGGGGGGGGCTCTACACAGAGACTGTTTAATGCACAAAAAAAATACGTTAAAAAAATACTAGAAAGATGGATTAAAGAAAAGTGCTTTTTAAATTAGCAAAGTGGTGAACAGGAGCTCCAAAAAATACACAACATATTAGGCAGAAAACCAAAAAAATCTCCTAGCCAATTGAATATTTAAGTCAAATTAAAATCTTAAATTTAAGTGTAGACTGTCTTACCTGTGGTGGGTATGGTCACTGAGGGGCTGAAGTCATCACAGGGCATCTCTGTGCCTGTAAACTGAGCAGACACACAGAGAACATCCACAGTCAGAACTAAACATGAGGTGCACAATGCTGCCAGAGCCTCCATTTGGCTCAATACCAGCTGATACTCACTGCTTTAAGGAGGGGAGAGGCTTCACTGTGGTGATATGAAGGAGAGTTCCCCTCTGTCCTCAGGAAGGGTTGGTCCTTGGGGAGGGAGAAAGATAGCAGGGGGAGAAGGAAAAAAAAAGGTGGGATGAGAGAAGAGAGTTAGTTATGTGCCATTTTATAAATCAGACATATCGGTATGGCAGTATATTTAATTGTGGTGTAGCAGTGTTATTGCATGTATGTGAGTTTTTAACATAGTTGCTCACCTCAGTTGGACATGGTAATTCGATCAGTCCATTGTCCTCTGTGTTATGTTGGACACGAGTAGGCTGCAGCTGAAAGACAAACAAATCATTGTATTCATGTTTAGGTCAGAGTGAGCAATGACTTATCTCTCTCTGTATGTGTGTGTGTAAGAGAGAGAGAGAGAGAGAGAGAAATAGGGAGCACTTAGGCTGTGTTAGGCCTCACCAGGTTTTTCCACATCTGCACCAACAGTTTATCAGTTTGCAGTGACGCCTGTGACTCAGAGAGAGGCTTTCCACTCTGTCCAAAAAACACAAAACAAAACAACAACTGTACTGTACTGTATGTTAGATACCGAAAGTAGATCCTCAGTTCATCTTTGTATCTGTTACTATCTGTTACAATATCATCATTACACAGGATATGACCTTTTGGTTGTCAGTAGCTTTTGACATATTTTTGTTGTTTTGGCATTTCAGTTTTATTGATTTATGAAATGTTTGGTTCAGTAAGTAGAGTGTCTGCTGAATATTTGCAACTCACAGCTACAGATGAGGCGTCAGCGATGAAAGGTGTGTCCTGCAGGATGACGGTGAAGTCATTTCTGTCAGCATACCAGCGCTTCTTCACTAACAGTTCATCCAAGGAGTCCTAATTAATATGAAGACATTTGAAGGAAGAATTAATAATAAAGACATTCAGTAGTTTTTGATCAATAATTCTCAACCAAAGGACTAATGTAGCTTAATATAAGTAAGTAATGGAGATGCAGTAGAGACGAGGACAAACCTGCAGAGCAAGAGTGAGCATGCCTTTTTGAAGTCTTGCTTCTCCTTCACTGCTTTTTCCCATACATGGACACATCCTGTCAGAATTTAATAGAGATAATAAAAAGGTAAATAATAATAATAGAGATAATAAAAAGGATTAAAAGGAGTATTAAAGAAATGACAATGACAATTTTACAGCGTAATATTTCTGCACATAAATCACTTCTTAATTTTCATTGTTTTCAATTTCAACTTTTTTGTATTAAGCCAGTGATGAGGACGTTGTACATGTTAACTTACTTGTTTGTAAAACTGTCGTGCTCTGCGTTCCATAATGCAACACTGACAATGGTCTGCCTCAGCTGTAACACCAGTCAGGAGAAATACAATTTAAAATGTTTAATTAAATATTGATAAATAAAGTAAGAGTTAATTTAAAAAATAACTATATGTGAAATATACTGTACCTGAGAGTGCAGCAACTGCAGAGCCTTATCCACGTCTTCAACTACTGACCTGATAACAGACTGAACCCGCAAACATAAACATAACAGAGCTTCTTATTTTACTAAAATGTCAACTTTTAAGAATCTGCTTGATTTTCTTACTAATCACACAAAATAGCTAGTCATGAGGTATTAGTAAGGGCGCATAATAGAACGTATGGTTTTTTAGATAATAATTCGTACACATGGGTGACATTAGCACTAATAAGTAAGCAATCGGTTAACATCAAAAAAATTTTTTATTAACCTCCCCCTGCCTCAGCACATTTCTTTTAGCCTTTATGGTTGTTATATA
>JANJYP010069555.1:0-19204 GCA_024605115.1 Rastrelliger brachysoma
CACAAACATACATACAGAAAGCGTAATTTCTCAGTAGCATGACTGTGTTTGATATCACTGTAAATATTTGACAGTAGTCCAGACAAACAAGGTAAGTGTGCAGGAGAGCATGCCTCTCCTCTTTGCCCAACTTTCACCCCAGTTATTGATTTTCACTTGGTTTATTTCTCATGGAAAGTTGCTGCTGATTTAGATGCTGGCTTTTACAGTACTTTTTGATGAACTGCAGATGTCCTAAATGAATGCTCTGTTACTCTTTCTGCTCAGCTGAACGTTGCTATGACAACAATGCTGCATCATCCTATGTTGTGGGGCAGACTTGGGAGAAACCGTACCAAGGCTGGATGATGCTTGACTGCACCTGTCTAGGAGAGGGAAATGGACGCATCACATGCACCTCAAGGAGTAAGCAGACCACAAACACACACACACACACACACACACACACACACACACACACACACACACACACACACACACACACACACACACACACACACACACACACACACACACACACACACACACACACATTTACTTGTTTTTCGACTGGAGGCTGATGACTATTGTTGTTCTTCAACCAGACCGTTGCAATGACCAGGACACCAGGAGGTCCTACCGAATTGGAGACACATGGAGAAAGACCGACTCGAGTGGACATGCAGTGCAGTGCCTGTGCTTAGGAAATGGTCGTGGAGAATGGAAGTGTGAGAGGCATAATGCAGGCAGGGGTGAGTCTCAAACTGTTTCACAATTTCGATTGTGATAATTGTGTTTCTCTAGAAGGTAAACATAAATCTCAGCATGGACAGCCCATCATTCTTTCACTCTGCTTGATGATACATAGTCACTGGTCCTGTCGTGGTGACTGGCATCCAACCCCAGCCTCTGCCACAGCCTGAACCTCCTACTGAGGGAACCTGCCGCACAGACTCTGGAGCCACATACTATGATGGACAACGCTGGATCAGAAGCCAGGGCAGCAAGCAGATGCTGTGCACCTGTCTGGGCAATGGAGTCAGCTGTCAGGAGTGGGGTGAGTACAGAAGGGGTGATACAAAGTCATTTTTAATTAATTATTCTACTGGACCAAATCTTCTCAAATGCCAATTTGTTTATTATGCATCTAATCAGGTTTCCCTGACATGAAATAAACTCAAATATGATATATGATAAATAACCATAATAACAAGACCTACATTTCCTCGTCTCTCCTATAATCACAATTTCCTAATTCCTCGATCTTCTGTTTCTGCAGAGACCAGGAATCTGGTCTATGGTGGCAACTCTGATGGCCAACCATGTGAATTCCCATTCGTCTACCAGGGGAAGACCTACTACTCCTGCACCTCAGATGGACGTTCAGATGGGCAACTCTGGTGCTCTACCTCCTCAGACTATGGGAGGGACCAGCAGTACTCTTTCTGTACTGAGAAGAATGGTGAGTCTTGAACTTGATCAAGTTATTGGTTTTATGGATATGGGGGTTGATATTTAACTGCAGTCTTTCCATAATGTTACCTTTAAAATGTCTGTAACCCTAACCTGAAATGTCAGTTTATTTACAACACTTTCTGAATTTATTTGTTAATTTCTGTTTTTATGTTTTCACATTTAAGTCTTAATGTATCTCAGAATCCCTATATCAACACATATATATTTTATTGACTTGATATAAGTTAAGAAAATATTTAAAAGATACATAATCAGTTGCAGTGTGGTAAAATCAGAGATTTACAGCAGCTGTTTCTTTCTCAATACCAGCCATGGTGGTAACACGAGGTGGCAACTCCAATGGCGCTCTGTGCCACTTTCCCTTCCTCTATAGCGGCCGCAACTACACCGACTGCACCGCAGACGGGCGCCGTGATGGCATGAGATGGTGTGGTACAACTTACAACTATGACGGAGAGCAGCGTTATGGATTCTGCCCCATGGCTGGTGAGTTTGTGTTCTGCATTATGTTGTTTTGAAGCTGTCAGTTGAATGTCTACATTACATCTACATGAATGTCTGTATTTTTCTTCTATGGAAATTTTGATACAATACATTTCAAACATCTCTAGTGTACATAAAAAAGATAATAATGTTAAGTTAATGATTTAAGGCCATTTAGTTGCAGAACTAACAGGTAAACTGGGTTTATATCATATTTTAAATTGTTCTGAATGTATGCATTTTTGCAGAATTAATATAATGCTCATAATTGATGATAAGTATTAATTTCAACTCTGCACCCTCAGTGAACCTGGGTCATATAGCTGAAGTCAGACATTTTCAAATGCTACACTTTTGACCATATATTGACATCTTTCTTTTGAAATGGATGTAATTACTCTTTTTTAAACCCTTTTTCTTTATCTCATCTTGTTCTCATGGATGCTAATAGCTGTTTAGTTTCATGAGTCACTGGTAGATGATAAGGGACTTAATAAGTAGTGTGTGATGGGGAGGGGTTATAGTCATGGGAGAGTATAGAGTCTTTCAAGGCCAATACACTGACACAACACTGAGTTGAAGTGGATCAAAGAGAATTCCTTTTTAAGACAGACAGATGCATGTCAGTGCACACGTACATGTCCGCTGACACAGAAACACAGAGAGCCGAGTACTTTTTATTCTCATTTCTATCCCTTTCTTATTTTCTTAGCCCATGAGGAGGTGTGCACCACCAATGATGGAATGATGCACCGCGTAGGCGACAAGTGGGACAAACGCCATGATGTCATGGGTCACATGATGGAATGCACATGTCTCGGCAACGGCCGTGGGGAGTGGAGCTGCATTGCTCACTCGCAGCTGCGAGGTCAGCGAGCCATGTCCATTTGGATTTGATGCAAAATTGTTCCAAGTCTTTTAGAAGATGTCTTGACATAATCACAGCAGTCAAGTGTATACTGAAAGTGTGTTTTCCTCTCACCTTTTCATATTCAGATCAGTGTATTGTTGATGGCTTGCACTATGAAGTGAACCAGGAATTCTCCAAGGTCCACGATGAGGGCTACATGATGAACTGCACCTGCTACGGACAGGGACGTGGACGCTGGAAGTGTGATGCTATTGGTGCGTGCATGGCTCATCAGTTCAGCCATCAGGGAATTACAACTCCACTTCTTTGCCCCATCATCTTATCTATATTGATTTCTTCTGTTTCCTTCAACAGATCAGTGCCAGGAGCCACAAACAAGGGCATTCCATCAGATTGGAGAGACATGGGAAAAATCTATCCACGGCATACAATACCGCTGTTATTGCTATGGCAATGGGATTGGAGAGATGAGATGTGAACCTCAGCAGACCTACCAAGGTAAATCATCTTCACAAGTTGTTTAAAGTAACGTATGACTGGTGCATTGTGATTTTTTTTAAAATGTGGTGCATCTTGTAAAAATCTAATATTTCAGCACTTCTAAATCTGCATAGGCTACTACACAATATTGTCTCTAGACTGTTGTTTGTGACTTCATTCCCTCTCCATACTCATGAAGATGAGTAGTCATGGCTACATAAGAGTTATGTTTAAATTCAGCTATATTTTAAACCCCTTGAATTCTTCTCAGCCCTTTACTGCACAAAAGGAGACAGCTGTTTAGTACTAAATCTGTGTTAGCTGTACTTTTCAACTCCACTACATTTCCTACCTCCTTCTTCTCATGTACTCTTAATCACCCGTCAACAAAATGAAAAGTTCACTTGACAGATTAGTAGAAGACAGCAGGGGTTTGGGTTTTCTGGACTTTGAAGTCTGGCAAATGGAGACGTGCTGGCCAATCACATCAACCCAGTCTTCCTCTTGGTCTTTGTAGTTATAGAAGGTTTTCCTCCCCCGTTGAGTGTTTTGTGTTGACCTGTGGAGGGGAAAGGGCTATCAGGCTATACAGAAGGGGAAGGAGGGGGGTGGGTGGTGACACACTTCCAGCCTCTCACTATCACCATTATCATCTGTCACTGGCACTAGCTGGATAAAAGTTGCTTAATGTGATACTTTGTACTGCGGCACATTGTGTGTTCTGAATCAAACATTGACCTAAAAAGTTCCTGTTGCAACGTTTTTCTCATCATGTGTTGTAGAGGAAAATGTTTGTACGACTCAGTGGACTTCTAGCTTCTACCTGTGAAATAGAGTACAGAGGGTAGATAAACTGTGGTGAATACAGTAGTTCAGTGTAATGTCAGACTGAAATATGTCCGTGGGTGTTTGAGCTGGTTTAGCACCGTCTGGTGGTTTGATTTTGTCTCAAAAAGATGAATCTATCAGAACCTCAAAGTAGCCAACTCTCACCCACACTCTCTACTGGTAACACTGTTATGTAACTTTATCTTTAACACTGTGTGAGATTTTCTCTGTCTTTCATCAAGAGTCTTTTTGTCATTGCTAATAGCAGATTTGTTCTTCTCTCCCCTCATCAGACGGCCGCACTCCTATCCAGGTGATCATCACAGAGGCAGGAAAACAGCCAGACTCCCACCCCATACAATGGAATCCCCCTTCGTCTGTTCAAATTACCCAGTACATCCTCAAATGGAGAGTTGTGAGTGTCTCTTTTGGTTCTGAACACACAAGAATGTTCTTTCTTATTCTAAAAAGTGGTTACAAATTGACTTAATAAATGTGAGTGAGTTTTTTATTCAAAATGTGATGGTTAGCATTAGTAAAAGTGAGCAAACATCTGTGGGAGTATTTGCTGTTTTCTCTGAAAGAGGTCAACTGTTTTTGGTAAAGCTGACTGAAGTTTGAACAAGAACAAACAAGGTGATTAAGGGGGTGCATTAACTCCCCCTTTACAGTCTGCCTATACAAACATGTGGATTTTAGATATTCCAAAGAAAATATCCCCCCTCTCTGTGGAGGGGGGGATCACACATCTTTTTCTCCTTGAAGTCCTCAAAGACTGACATGCTGAATGAAATGCTCATGAAGCTTAATTAAAGGCAAACCAATATCCTATTAATGGGGTTTGTATATTTTGGAGAGCAAAGTCTCTCCTTCATCAGGCTCTATGGCTGAAAGAATTTGTAGTTTTCCGACAGGATGCAAGACCAGTCTAAATACTAAAAGCAGGATGTGGCAGGAAAATAAGTCAATCTGAGGCAGTCAGTATTCTGATCATACATGCCAACATAAATCTCTTCTAATCTATTGATTTTGTTGACAAATATTATCATATTTGTGCTATCAAAAATATTTAATATTAATCTAGAAAACTGTCTTTTCACCCGGCTTCACAGAAAAATACCCGTGCTCCCTGGAAGGAGGTGACCATCCCAGGCCACCTGAGCTCCTACACCATCAGTGGGTTGCGTCCAGGCATCACCTACGAGGGTCAGCTGATCAGCATCCAGCGCTATGGACGTCGTGAGGTCACACGTTTCGATTTCACCACTACCCATGGTTCTTGTGAGTAGACTTGAGCAGTTTCCAAGAATTCTCTTAAGGCCAAAAATCCAATGTATTTATATAAAAGTGATATCCCCCCATCTTTAAAGTGGAAACATCTGAGGGAGAGACGACCCCACCTCCTCCAGTGGTGGACACTTCTGAGTCAGTGACGGAAATCACCTCAAACAGCTTTGTTGTATCCTGGACGTCAGCCTCATCCACCATCTCCGGCTTCAGGGTGGAGTATGAACTCAGTGAAGAAGGAGCCAAACCAAAGTTCTTGGGTGAGAGCCTTTGACCATGCCTAAAGCCTCCATGTTACCTTTATGGCCCATGCAAATAAGTCATTGGACTGAGATTCTGGTTAAATTACACTGTTCCCACAGTATAAAATTGACTAACTGCTATCTGCTTTTCCAGATATTCCTCGCACCGCCACCTCTGTCGCCATCGGTGACCTCCTGCCAGGACGCAGATACAATGTCAACGTCTATGAGCTTCCAGATCAGGGAGAGCCGACACTCATCCTCAGTACCTCACAGACAACAGGTAGGAGAATCCCTCTGATTCTCTTTGTTATGCTAATAAGCCCAGGGCTTTTTGTTTTTTTGGTAATGAGCTGCACAAAAAAAGTGATTTCCTGTCCTTTACCCAGCTCCTGACACCCCTGCTCGGTATGATGTTGACGATGTGGGAGAGTCATCAATCCGAATCAGCTGGTCCAGACCCCAGGCCCCTATAACTGGTAAGAAACTCCTTTTTTTGTAATTTTATGTGAGTATAAATGTGATTTGAATTAGTACTTTGATTTCAAGATTGGCTTTATTCTGCCTGTATGTAACTGTATGTTTGTTCCTGTCAGGTTACCGTGTGGTGTACACGCCATCCGTGGAAGGCAGCAGCACTGAGCTGAACCTGCCAGAATCTGAGACATCAGTGACCCTAGTTGACCTTCGCCCTGGTCTGCTTTACAATATCAGCATCTATGCTGTGGAGGAGGACCAGGAGAGTGAGCCTGTTTTTGTGCAGGTCAACACAGCTGGATCTCCTCTACCAGGTATTTATTTTTAATACTGTATCTTTCATTTAAGAAAAAGTGAAATTAATGGAAATGGTAAACATAGAAGAATAGCCCTCACATTGTATTAATATTTTCAAAACCAGTAAATTGAAAAAAATGTAAATCTATCTCTTGTAAGTGAAAGCTGTGTGATTGACAGTGCGTAGATTAGATCTATACCCACAGCTCAGATTCCCAATAGAGCCAGGGAGCTTTGAAAAGGGTTTTTCCTTTTTCAAAGTCTTTCCCAAATAGGGTTTGGGAAGGACTTGAGCTTATCAAAACACAGCTGTGACAAAATATGCTTTTACAGCTGTAGCTTTACCATTGTAATTTTTTTCCATTTTGGTTAATCTCATTTAATCTTATCATAGCCCCTGAATGACCTCTACTTGATTCATAGTGGGCTTATGAACGGACACACGTAAAGTAGAAATTACACATTCATGAGAACACATGCACATGCAGTCCTCATCCACACACATGCACACATGCTTCATAAATCCTCATTATATCTTTAATTGGATTTCATTTCTGATTCTTTCCTCCTTGTGCTTGGCACGGCAGCAAAATTTATTGTTTCGTTATGCTTGTAAAAGCAGAACCAGATGTGAAAGAGAATGATTGTGAATACTTTTAACCATGCCAAGCATTTACCTTTCTCGTCTTCTTCTGTTATGTCTGGGTCATTATTGTTGAAATCAGTAAATATCGCATATCACGTTGTGGACATTTTTACTATTAATAGGAATAGCTTGCACCAACACCAGTGCTTATGCATTGCATGGCTTTTTTTTTTGAAGATTTTGTGGTACAGACACTTTCATGTGAAAGTATTCAGACAGGAAATCATGGGAGAGAGAGGGAGTAAGACATGCACTAACCACCAGACTACCATAGCACACCACCATTGGATGGCTTTTATATTATAAAAACACCACTCAGTACTGCATTACTGCAGTAATTCTTCTAAATTATTCTTTTACTTCCTGTTCACAGAGGAGGTACCAGCACCCACAGACCTTCAGTTCTATGAGGTTTCAGATGTGAAAATCACTATGACCTGGACTGGCCCGCCCACTGCGGTGAGTAGTTACAGGGTGAGTCTCGCCCCTGTTGGACCTGATGGCACAGAGGCGAGGCCCATGCAGCTGCCTTTGTCAACCAACGCATTCGCTGAGATCACCCACTTGCAGCCTGGCACACTGTACCGCTTCTACATTTATGCCATCAGCGATGGAGTGGAGAGCAAGCCACTTGTAGGGGAGAAGTCTACCAGTAAGTATGACCATGGACAAAGGAGCCTAATTTGAGACAAAAATGTGGGATATCAAAATATAAACCATGAGGTTTTCTGCCTCATATGATTTGTATTTTCAAACTCCTCCAGAACCTGATGCTCCCACCAATGTGCGCTTTACTGACATCGGCCCCGACAGTGCGTTGGCCATCTGGGAGGCTCCCCGTGCCATTGTATCTGGCTATCGTCTTTACTTGAGCATTGAAGGCTCCACCCCCATCGAGAAGAGGATCCCAGGCGGGGTCACCCAGTTCCCGCTAAAGAATTTGCGTCCAGACACTCAGTACACTGCCATCCTGAAGTCTGAGCTGCAAAATGAGCTGAGTGAGGGTGTCACTACATATTTCACTACAGGTCAGTATCAAGACAAACACAACATCATCAAAGTACAACAAATTACTGCAATGAATATAATTTCATATTTTTTCTCTTTCTAGCACCCCAAATGGGAAATGCTCCTCCTTTCAGCACAGAGGTCACGGATACCTCTATCATTGTCACCTGGATACCTCTCCGCAGGTTCAGCTACAAGGTACAATCAGATTATCATCAAGAGAAACAGTTGGGGTGGGGGGTAATGTGTGGAATTTGAGCATGTAAGCAGACGGGAATGTGTGTGTCTCACACCAAATGAGTGAGACTTGAGAGCCCTGCTGTTGGGTCTTAAGATATATACTTCTAAATGAATACTGATGTTGTTCCATGTCCATTGGATCCATAAATATGTGACTGTTTAATATTTTCACAAGATCAGGTACATCACTGTTTGCAGATACTTTGTGCTGCCCACCAGTGGCCAAAAAAGTATAGTTTTAATATCTTGCTGTGCTGTATCTGAAGTTTAATTTGTGAGTTTCTGACATCTGTATCTACCTCCGTCTTTCCAGCTGTCTGTACTCCCCAGCCAGGAAGGCGAGTCTCCAAGAGAAGAGACCTCTGACACCGGACGAGTTGCTGTTACTGGATTGATTCCTGGAACTCAGTACACCTACAGTGTCCAGCCCATCTTCAACGGACATAGAAATGGACACCCCGTCACCCGCAATGTTGTCACTTGTGAGTATTTAATTCACAAGTCAGCCATGGTGACGACTGCAAAACAAATGCTGATGTAAAATAAGTTGTAAAGCATATTGCCAGATTGTTTTAATATTGCTGTGGGCCAACATAGCTCATATCTAACCTTTTGGCAGTTTGTGTAAGAGGATGAGTTTTCTTATGCTTGTGTCATGCTTCCTTTGTTTGCAGCTCTTTCTCCACCCACTGACCTGAGAGTGGAGTCCAGCCCTGATACAGGGGATCTCACTGTCCACTGGGTAGCCTCCAGAACACCAGGTAAATATTGACTGTGCTCCCCACACAGTCAGCTCATTGGATCACACCAAGTCTAGACCTTGGCCTATTTTTTTTTACCAGGACAAATGTCTCTTCCTGGTATTTCCTTTTCATTTCCCACAGTGAGTCATAAGTTACAAAAACATCTTGTTATAATGTTTTATCTATTTGCCATGTCCCTTCCTCTACAGGCATCACAGGCTACAGAGTGACAAGCTCACCAACCAATGGCCAACGAGGAAACTCCCTGGAAGAGTTAGTTGGGGCTGATCAAACCTCGTGCACCCTGGAAAACCTGAGTCTGGGAGTGGAGTACAATGTCAGTGTGTTCACTACCAAGGGCCATTTGGAAAGTGTGCCTGCATCCACTATTATCACCCCAGGTAGGAGCCAGTAGGGAGGCCAACAGGAATAAAACATACAGCTGTGTCCTCATAAAAAGAACACTGCATGTGAGAGAGAAAGAGAAAGAAATTTTCCGGGAAAAGTTGCGCCAAAGTAGAGCACTTCATGTCATTGTATTCACAGACCATTCAGAAAGATACAGTAATTGATTTCTGGTCATGTGGGGGCAACTCCTAAACAAGCTAACAAACACACAGCTCTGACACATTTTTGTCAAATTGTTATTTGAAACAAGTTAGTGAAAAATGTCTATTTACACATTCATGAGACACAGAACAATGCGATCATCCCATTGCTGATGTCACCTGACTTAAATAAGTCTAATACTCACTCTATTTTCAGCACTGTTTTGGTATTTACTTCTACATGTGTGTGACTTCACCAGCTAGGTGTTAACTTCAGCTGCCAGCCATTTGGTGCAGAGAT
Organism: Rastrelliger brachysoma; assembly: GCA_024605115.1. Taxonomy (NCBI): domain Eukaryota; kingdom Metazoa; phylum Chordata; class Actinopteri; order Scombriformes; family Scombridae; genus Rastrelliger; species Rastrelliger brachysoma. Next base: position 9,907 of record JANJYP010069555.1, read on the forward strand.
GAAGTGTAAAGTGGATTTATTAGGTTGTTTTCTAAAAACAGCTGCCTGCTATTGCTGGAAATGAACTTAATGAGAGTGGTGAGGCTGAACTAAATCAACAAATGTGCTATAAAACTAGAACAATTATGTTATTTTATTATATTTTGGCTCTCATTCTCTGCAGATATGTTACTATTAGTGACCCCTTTATAAAAATGAAAAGTTATCATCTAAACTAAAGCACTTTTAATTATAGCAAACTACTACTAACAGGGTGGCTAACATATAACCTTGCATGAAAATCATGTTAACTGAAAAGGCGGATTAATATTTCTGGAGCATGCTTAGAACAAGAGTATTAATTGCTGCTTGGGTTTTACCTTTAAATACATTTTGAAACTGGTCTTTATAGCATGGCAACTGTTAAACACAAAATGCTTTATAGGGAATAAAATTAATGTTTTTGACATAATTAATGCAATTTTTATGGCTTTTGAATCTTGTATTTCTGTCTTTCTAATTCTGCTTGCGCTTTGCAACTGACCTAACCCTTTCAGACATCCTCCCACCAAGTCAAATTGACTTTGTTGATATTACTGACACCACCATTGGCCTACGCTGGATCCCACTGAGCTATACTACCATTACTAAATACCGGATAAAGGTAGTAGCATCGGGCGAAAGTTTGCCAATTTTTGAGGATGTGGTGGAGGCATCTGCTGGTTATTACACAATTCATGGTTTGGAGCCAGGCGTGGACTATGACATCAGTATCTTCAGTGTTACAGAAGAGGGGGAAAGCAAGCCAACCACACACACAAAGCAAACACAAGCTGGTGATTTAATTCTTTCACTTAATCTATTGGGAGGGGTTTTGATCTGAGATAATTTATGAAAATATATTAAACAGTCCTTTTATTACAAGGAATGAAATTAACTAAAAATTTGCAGTAAATATCATAAATTTATGACAAGTATTTTTATTTATGTCATTGTAAATCTGATTGTATGTAGTTAAGCTCTTTGCAATCAATCAAGTAAGTATTTCAACATTGTAAGGTTTTTTTCTGTGTTATCTAAATCTTTTAACTCCTCATTCCTCCAGTGATTCCTGCTCCCACCAATCTGCAGTTTAGAGGGGTGGGTCCTGACCACATCAGGGTGACATGGGCAGTCCCCCATGTTGCCACGCCAAGCGACATCTCTCGATTTGTCATACGCTACCACCCTGTGTCCACTGACGATGACATCAAGGAGGTTAATGTGGGCGGAGCCACCAACACCTTCCTGCTGCAGAGTAAGACAGCAGAAAGACTTACTTAAAGTGGAAAAGTGATTTATAAGGCCATGCTGAATAACTGTTAAACACATTTACAAAACAGAACTACACCCAACAAAAGTGATTGTTTTGTCTTTGTGGTGTCCATTCTTACTGGATCTGTACCGCTCTGTTTTCATATAGACCTACTTCCCAACACTGAATACCGCATCAGTGTTGTGTGTGTGTATGGTGAAAGAGAGAGTGAACCCGCCACAGGAACTCAGAGGACAAGTGAGTTGGATAACAGCTTTGTTTTTACTGCACAGCATAATTAATGTTACACAAAAACAACTTAATTAAAAAATATATGTCACTATGCTGTAACTAAGATTGGCAAGGACTGCTCTGCTCTTAAACAAAAGAAATACATATCACCAGTTTGCATGATTAGCAGCAAATCAATTAGGACAACCAGTACATAAAAGTCAACAACCTGCATATTGTTGAACAGGACTGGACTCTCCTACTGGCTTGGACTTCTCTGAGATTCAGACCAACTCCTTCAAAGTTCACTGGGTGGCCCCAACTGCTGTTATTACTGGTTACCGCCTCCACTATCAGAAGACCAGTACTGGACCGGAAAAGGTTGAGAGGTTGGCCCCATCAAAGACCTTCTTCACTTTGACTGGACTGGCACCAGAGACAGAATACATCATCTCTGTGTATGCTGTTAACAACAACAACGAGGACAGCCAGCCTCTGACTGGCACACAGGCCACCAGTGAGTTTCATTGCTCATTTTTATCATCCCATCATGTGTTTCCTTCTTCTTAATGACATTCTTCAGTTTGATCTCATTTTCTGTGAATATACATTTTTATTATAATGCAATGTCCTCTCATCTGCTCTCCTCTCTTAATCTTTTCCAGTCTCTGATGCTCCCACTGACCTGCGGGTAACATCATACACCCCTTCCAGCATCACCATTCGCTGGGAAGCTCCCTCTGCCTCAGTGAAGCACTACAGGATCACCTATGGAGGGGCAGGTCTGCACTCAGTATTTTCATTTCCTTTTAACCAACAAATAAATCTCCAGCATATTCCAAAATTAACTCTTGATTCTTTTCCTCTCTCTTTTTTAGGTGGCGAGACTCCTCAAGAGTTCATAGTGCAAGCCCCTCAGACTACTGCCACCATCACCGGTCTGAAACCTGGCACTGACTACACCATCACGGTCTACGCTGTTACCGGAAGAGGGGACAGCCCTGCCTCCAACACCCCTGTCTACATTACACACAGGACTGGTACAGCAATGTGGAGAAAAAAACAACACAAAATCTAAATGTTGAGAGTTTGAACACAAACTAAAGATTGCCATGTTTCAAATCCTTTAGATATTGAGCCACCCAATGCAATGAGGCTGACTGATGTGAGTGACAACGCCATTACAGTGAGATGGTCCCCTGCTCAGGGACCCATCAAAGGCTACAGAATCACCATTGTCCCCAAGAATGGTCTGGGACCCTCTTATTCCGAGGTGGTTGGTCCTGGTAAGACTTGTCTATATATTTCCAGTACCTTTACTTTCACTTTACCATTACTTCATCATTTGTGCTTTTCTGTTACAGATCAAACAGAGATGACATTCACAGGACTGATGCCCACTGTTGAGTATGTTGTCAGTGTCTACGCCGTAGGCACAGATGATCAGCCCTCTTCTGCTTTAGAGAAGATTGCCACCACTGGTTAGTTTGACTATACTCAATAAAACTTGAGCCAAAAAATACTGCATAGTTACACTCTGCACAGTTACACTCTGCCAGCGTTATTAAATGTTTTATCATGCATAAGTCCATCTTACTGTGTCACATTTGGCTTTCTGCTATAACTGATTTTTTTGAAAAGACAAGAAATCTTATTTCCGTAAATGCTGTAGTGAATTATGGAGACAAACACTACTGAAACATTTAAAGCCACAAAGCAAGATGAAAAATAAGTGTCAGTCATTCACCACATTGTAAAACATACAGTAAATATATAGTAAATGCATTTCCTACATTGGATTCTTCTCTTCTGGGTTTGTCAGTATATTAAAATACAATGGAGTCAAATTCCTAACCTGCCACCAATAGATGTCATATACAGTATGTTTATGTGGCATGATATGCAAACAGTAGTAATACTTGTTTTTTTTTCCTAATAAAACAACTTCTGGAGGCATCTAAGAGGAAGGTGAGATTTATGTTCTAGTGTATTTGAATGTACTCCTCTTTCTTGTTTCCTGCAGCTATGGATCGTCCTAAGGACCTGAGCTTCTCTGACATTGACTCCACCTCCATGCGCATCACCTGGGACAGTCCAGATGGCACAGTGACATCATATCGCATCCTCTACTCCAGCTCAGAGGAGGGTGAAAGGGAGCTGCGTCCAGCACCCAGAGGTGACCAAGATAGTGTGCTGCTGAGAGGCCTTCGCCCTGGGACAGAGTACACTGTTAAAGTCATTGCTCTACATGACCGCACACCCAGCAAGCCATTGGTGGGAACACAGGCCACAGGTAAAAACACACCTATGATTTATTTGATACAGTATGTTCACTGATCTAAAATTGTAGTATAATCAAATTCTTAATGTGTTTGTGTCTCTCTGCCTCAGTAATCCCTGCTCCAACCAACCTGGCTGTGTCAGAGGTTGGTCCCACCTCCTTCACTGTGCAATGGAGAGCCCCCAATGCTCGCCTGACAGGATACCGTGTGGTTGTCAGGCCCAAGAACATCAACGCCCCCACCAAGGAGATGAATGTTGCTCCAGACACCACACGTGCCGTTGTACCAGGACTCATGGTAAACAGAGTTCTTGTCTTTGTATTTTAATGGATTAATAAATTCTGTTGGCAGGTAAATGTTGACTGTATGTCTGTGTTTCAGGTGGCAACTACTTACCAGATTGAAGTCTATGCTCTGAAGAACTCTGTCACAAGCAGGCCAGTGGCGGTAGAGGCGACCACACAGCAAGGTAACTGACTGCTCTGTTAACAGACATACTATATTTTACAATTATTATGCACAACTCTTCTAATTTCTGTTTTCTTTTCTCATCTATATAGAATTAAGTTCTCCAAGGCGTGTGCGCATCTCAGATGTGAAGGACTCCTCTTTAACACTGACCTGGCGCTCCAAGGACGAAACCTTCACTGGTTACCTCATTGATGCTACGCCACTCGGTGTCTCAAGACCTACCATCACCAGGACCATCCCCAGAGATGCACAAGTCTACACTCTCACAGGTACACAAACACCCACTAAAAAATGGAAATGAGTTTGAGATTTGGAAGTCTGTGTGCCTGCATGTGTGTAAGTGGATTGATTGACTCAGTCTTACTTCACCCTATCTTTATGTTTTTGTTTTTTAAGGATTGCAGCCTGGAACCATGTATACCATTAACCTGTATACTCTGAATGGCAACACAAGGAGCCCCCCATTTACTCTAACTGTTCAGACAGGTACTGTATGCCAATCTTTGTCTCTTCTATGTTGCTGATCATCTCTTCTATGCATACTGTAAATGTACTGTGATGACATCTGGTTTATAATGAAAAGCTGACCACATTCTTTCATTCTAATGCATTTCTTCACCTGCAGTTTTATATAAATAAAGCTACCTTGTCAATAACATAAATAAAATGCATGGAAGCAGTGTACAGAGACAGGGAGGGAAAGATGAAAAATAAATAATGTTCTTATTTTACATTAATGCACATACAGAAACACAATCAATCAGATGATTTAATATTTAATGTCTTCTTCATAGAAAAACCAGTTGTCCCGGCTCCCACCAACCTCCAGGTCACATCTCTGACTCCCACCTCCATCTCCTTCACCTGGCATCCTCCTGCCACACACATCACAGGATACTACGTCACCTATGAGCAGTCAGGAGGATCACCACGAGAGCTCATTCCACGCCCTCATGCTGGCCAAACCTATGCCACTATATCCGGTAAGCAGCTGATTCATAGATGTTGAAAAGGGATTATTTCTTTTCTGAAAACTCAAAGCATCTTTGTCACTACATCAGATATATCATACTCTTACATGTGATCTCAAGTCAGGTGCAACCCACCAATCCCACTATGTGATAATTATCTTTCTCTTCAGGCCTGAGACCATCCACTGAGTACATCATCAAGATCATTGCCATTCAGAACACACAGAGGAGCACACCTCTGATTGGCAGAATCAGGACTCGTGAGTATTTTAAGAATCATCCTTTATATTATCTAATAAAGTGCAGAAAGTCACAATTTTCAGTGGGTAAGTGTCTTCAAAAAGGTAATGGTTTGAAGCTTTAGTATGCTCAGCTGCATTAAACATTTTGTTGCAACAGCCCTGAAGCCTTGAGATGAAACATGCAGTCACCATTAGGCTCCTAAAACAATAAAACTCCATATTTATTTTGAATGCCTCTTGAAATGCCATTCAAAATATTTGTGGTGTGCTCGTTAATACTGCAATGTGGCACTTTGTCATGAAGTAGTAACTTAGCAAAGCTGTGTCACCTCCTGTTGGCTGTGATGTGTTATTGCAGCTCTGCTTTAGCTCCCCCTTGTCTAACCTGCTTGCTTCCCTAACCCCATCTCTCCTGCCCAGAACCAGAATCCCTGCTTCCCCTGCCTCTGCCCCAACGCCCTGGCAGTGGTGATGACAAGCTGGATGTGCCTGAAACTGACTTGGACAACACAGTCCAGGTAGTAGGCGGCAGTGGCCAGGATGGGTTTGGTGGTCAGAGCCAGACTGTGATATACACAGACAACAACAATGGAGACAACAGGTTTAATGGGAACAATGGCTACCCACAGTCAACCTATGGTCAATTTCGTGAGCCCCTGGTCTTTGTGCCCCTTCCTGATGCAGAGGGCCGCAGGCTGCCCATTGTGAAGCTGAACGTGCCCATTGGTGCCACGTTTGGTAATGATACAGGAGTGCCACAGGAGGCTCAAACTCAGACCACAATCTCCTGGCAGCCATACAGTCAGAGCAACGCCTACCTGGTCTCGTGCAATCCACTCACACACACAAATGAGAAGATGTTCCAGGTAAAACACAATTGTTTTCCCATTAAGTCTGAACTGAATTATTAATCTGTTGCATTTTAGAGTATTGTCATTTCATGTAGACAAACATTGTGTCTTGCTACCTGTCCAGATTAACTTGCCAGGCACATCCACCACCGCTACCTTGATCGGACTGACCCCTGGAGCAGACTATAATGTGATTGTGGAAGCCCTGAAGGGAGCACTCAAACACAAGGTTCTTGAACAGGTCATCACTGCTGGAAACACAAGTAAGCATCCCACAGCAGCTAACAAGAAATGATACAGGTGCTCAGTCCTATTTTGTAGAGGTGTTTGGGGAGCTATTTGACCAAAATCCACCATTTGCTTTTATTTCTTTCAACTGTGAGCAGCTCCTCATTTTCCTAGGATAATAGTAGAAGTGACAACAATTAAGACTATTATATCAGCACTCGTTAGCTGACTTTAAATCAAACTTCTACCATATTATTTTCTGCAGCTTGTGTTTATCCTGCTGCGAAAACTCATTAAAAATAATCCTTTGACAAATATACAGAATTGTTGCTAAACCACATTTGAAGTTTGACTGTATCTTCATGGAGATATAATGAAGGACAATCCTTAGTATTATAAATAACTAAATTCTGGCTCAGGACAAGTTTATGACAAGAGTTGGAAGATCAATCTTCAACTAACTAGCAACTTACATATATTTTTTCATCATCCATTTTCAGTCCCAGAGGGAGTGCCATCCAACCAGGACTCCTGTTATGATTCCTTTACCGCAACCTACCATGATGTTGGCGATGAGTGGGAGCGTATGTCTGAGACAGGCTTCAAGCTGTGGTGCAGATGCCTGGGCTTGGGCAGTGGCCGCTTCAGATGTGATTCCTCTAGTAAGGAAATAACCTATAACTAACATTTTAGTTATTTAGCAGGAATACACTAACCTAAATTTGAAATAAAAATTGAGTTTATTTTGCTTGAATTTTTTGTTACTTTGTTCATCAGAGTGGTGCCATGACAATGGTGTCAACTATCGCATTGGAGAGAAGTGGGACCGCCAGGCAGAGAATGGTCACTTGATGAGCTGCACTTGCTTAGGAAATGGCAAAGGAGAGTTCAAGTGTGAACCACGTAAGGCATTTTAATACCCTGACTAAATGTTTAATGATGGTCTCATTATTGTGAAGGAGTCGTGTATAAATGCTAATGTTTGTGTATGCTCATGCAGATGACTCTGTGTGCTATGATGATGGAAAAGCATACCAGGTGGGCAACCAGTGGCAGAAGGAGTACCTAGGTGCTATCTGCACCTGCACATGCTTCGGAGGACAGCAGGTAAGGCATAGCAGCCTCTAACTTTGGGTCTGTTGTTTAAGAGTACAATGTGGTGCTTGTAATAATTTATTGTACCTCTTAAGTAAAAGGAAGCATGTATAATTGTTCATCTTTGATCTTGTCAGGGTTGGAGATGTGAAAACTGCCGCAGACCAGGTGCTGATGTAGATGCCAGTCTGCTGCAGCCTGTTAGGTATGGAGACAACACACTACGCAAACTGGTGAGTAGAACTGAAACATACATTTGTTAATTTCTCAAATATCTTTATTTCTTTACAGTATATATTTATATATATTAGAAAAAACAGATAAAGTTTGTGACTGAATATTTTCTTAATTCTTCTTTCAGAACATTCATTGCCCCATTGAGTGTCTCCGCCCCGACCTGTTGGCAGATGCACATGTCCCCCAAAATACTCGGGAATAAAAGATTCAACCTTCTGAAATCCGCTTTGCTCCCTCACCGTCCAATCGCTGCACTGTCTCACCCTGTAGAAGCCATGCTGTCTGTGAATGAACTGAACTAACTGCCTTATCACTTTCTGACACCCCTTCAGCTAAAGATTAGGTTAGGTTTAACTACTCTGCTGCCTGATAAAAAAAAAAGATTTTTCTAATGTCTTTTCACTGTTGACTATAAAGTCTCTTGAAAATGAAGACTCGCGCCATCACAATATTCTTTTCTGCTCAACATTTCCCATAGCTTTAAAAGAGTTACCATCTTTTCCACATACTTTTATGTGCACCTCAGTGGATATTATTTTGATCTCGTCTCCACACAGATTTACATACATTCAATTGGCATTTTGTTTTCCATTCAACTAAGTCAGAAACATTTCCTAATGAAAGAGCAGAAACTGTCAGAAAGTAAGCACTGCATAAAAAGAATGTCAATGTAGTTTTAACATAATGTTTAAACTGTCCATGAAAATGTGCTTTTCTTTTCTGTAGCCCTTCTTCTGTTATGGGGAGGGGGCATCGCACTGTGTGTGATTGACACATTCTGAACTCTGTCTTTTTACTAATTTATCCCTTTAATCTCAATGTGTGAATGTGTGAGCTGAGATGTGAGAATTTGAACTGTTCTATTTTTGTACTTTGTTGTCTGTGCCAAAGTTGTTTCTACCTTTGACAAAAAAGAAGTCCCTTATTTTAATAAAGCTGGAGAGATCCTGAACCCTTAGACAATGTTCTGTGTATTTTTGTAAACCTGGGGATTAGGGATGCATGCTAGTTTTGCGATATATACTAAAATGTTTGCAGAAGACTAATCAGATCAACAGTCAATGGTCTCAAGACTGGAATAAGTAAAATAAAAGAGATCCTTTAGAAACTGAAAGTACTGAGAGGATACAAAACAAATTAATATTTACACTGCTTAAACAGTGTCACTACATTGACAATAAAAACTGACACAACACTCATGAACAGTAACCGTTCAGTTTATTTCATACTGAAACATGACCAACTTATAAGCATTAACAACTACTCTGTTAGGAGTTAGGAACGTATTAGTGTGTGATGAAACAAAGCATATGTGACCTAAAGTAGTGTGGCATGAAGGTAGGAATGTTTGAAATATCAGTAAATATTAGAAAAAGGTTTGTGACTCAGTAATAATGCATTGCGAGTTGAGTTAACA
>JANJYP010069601.1:0-23294 GCA_024605115.1 Rastrelliger brachysoma
GTGACAACGTGGTGTACACCGCAACAAAGATTTGCATTTATCATTTTCCTCAAACTTAAATAGTACAGTTCACAACAGTTGTCATTACTATTACCCATATTCATAAATGTTCCATTGCCCATCCTCAAATAAAATTAATTCCTAATCCTCCCCAATCCCCCCCCCCCCCCCAACATAGACACACACTGCACATCTATAACAGTGAATTCAAATTAGATAACTACTAATAGTAACTACTACTATTAATAATACCACAACTAAAAAGATTCCACATTTGCTTTTAATGTGACATCACCTATGATATCAGAAGCAAAATGTAAATGTTTCCTGCTGGACACTATGCAGTATGTCAACCTGCTGAGCGTAGACGTATTACACAGAGCTGTGATTTTTGCGAGGACTAGATACACTATAGCAGTGTCGGGGTACTAACTGATATCACAGGCTTGACCACAAAGTGCACGCCCAGATACAAAGGAGCTAGGAGAGATAGAGTTACTGGAGGACAGACAGATAGATCAGGGCTGCTCCCGTACAAAGGCAGATTCAGTCCTTGCTGCCTGCTGCTCCCTCCTGTTGATCTCTGCTTGGCAGCGTGGACTGCAGTTGAGAAGGCCGATCAATAGCACACAGTAAAGCCATTCTCACTCAGGATAAACACAGCCACACCTCTAGACTGCCAGTGCTGCTGCTGACAACATAGTCACAGACTCAGGCGCACAAGCTGCTTGAAAACACCTTGTCTTCTTTCTCTTTGATAGTCTAAGGATAGAGGGTGTTGTTTGCTGTAGAGATTGGAAAGCCCCCTGAGGCAGATTTGTGTTTTCTTTACACGTACACATTGGATTATACAACGTACATCTGAAGCAAATTGGAGAAATATTCCATTAAGTAGATGTTCAGTCTCTACTACATGCAACTGACAGCCTACAGTGTATATTCCCTTTTATCACAGACCTTCATCGCTTATCTCTGATTAGAAAATGTACCATTGCTTCATACTGAGCTGCCTTATTGGATTGTTCAGTTTCTGTGATCACTTGTATAAAAATGAGCATCAGCATTCAGGGGGCCAACAATGAGATTACAGTGGCACCTTTCCAAAGCTTTATGTCTATTGCAATCACATTATTTTCAGCAGCATGACTCGCTGTGCTTGCAGGGTCTCTTTTCTTGACCTGAGTGTTGACAGAGGAGGATGGCCAACCTTGTGCTCTTCCTCTGCTCTGCAATGTGTCAAATACTTTAATCTGGATGGTTTGAGTTGCTCTAACACAGTTTCTGCTGTATTCAGTTCACACCTGCCTCCTAACTGTGTCATGTAGTACTCTTTCCACTGCACGTGCATTATCCTCGATATTTTTAAAATGCTCGTCATCAAGAATTTACATTTAGTTTTTTAAAAAAGAGAGTGGAGGGGGGACATGGTGAAGCACACTGGAGATCCTGTCTGTAACCTCTGGTTTTGACATTCATGAGGTTATGCATGCTCTCCTTAGAATGACGTATAGTCCATATATTTGTTTCAGTTCACCATAAATATGTTTAAGAGCACAATGTGCTAAGTGGCTCATTAATATTGAACATCAAAGGAAGTCTATGTTTATTTTTACCGTTGAGCATGATTTATTCTTTAGTAAGCCATTCCTTAGTAAGACGTTTGCAGGACCTGAATATGCACTGCAATATATCTGAACTGGATTCATGAAAACAATTCATTATTTACCTACAACCCCTCCCAGTCTCTCCATGTTCAGCAGCAGTCCTCATGTTGACTTAATCATCTATGGTTTTATCCAGGAGGGTCCTCACCTGAAACCTCCTATCAATCCCACACACTCTTGCCTGCACGTATTTGCCCCTCCCTCTCTTTCTGTCTTCAACGCTATCTGTCCATCTCCCCTCCTCCTCTGTCTGACCGCACTAAAATTCTTCATCTGCTGCTTGTTTCTGTATCCTTCTCTATCCCTGTTATTTGTGCAAATTACAACAAACTGTGCAAATGACCCTGACAATGGCATTATCCCCTTTTCTCTTTTTCCTCTCTTTCTCCAAGCCATGCCACCCTATAAATAAGCACTATCACAGCGTTTCTCTCTCCCGCCTCTCTCCTCTCCATCCCTCTCTGCCTCCTACTCACACACATATACATTCTGCCAAACAGCATCATAAATCAAGGGATGGGAGGGGAGAGAGTGGGGGGTGGGGGGTGCAGGAAGGTGGGGGGATGCAACCACACACACCGTAGCACATTTTAACACATATCGTCTCTGACATCTTGCCCATCTACAGCTCCTGTGACCATACATCCACAGCTTGCTTGCACACAGCAAAGGGCGAGAGGCAACACACCTCACACATGCATACACACATGCAAATACAAAACCCTAGACTCTATACAAACCCTTGCTCCTGCAGGACCCCCATCCTCCTCCCACCCACCCATGTGCCCCAACCCCCCGCCCCCTACTCCCATAGTCCGCAATGAAAGAGGAAGGCAAGTGAGGCTTACTCAGTCTCCTAGAGCCGATGCATCCCATGGTGTATTCACAAAGGCCCTGGATACAAGCGTGGAAGTGTTACCCAGACACCGTGCATTCTCCCTCTTCCTCCTGCGACTCTCTCTTTCTCTCAGCTCTGGCTTCTTTTTCTTGCTCTCCTGTGCTCTCTCTTTTTCTCTCTCCCTCCTGCGCTTGCTCGATCACTCTTTCTCCCTCTCTCTCTCTCTCTCTCTCTCTCTCTCTCCCTCCCTCTCTCTCCCTCTCTCTCTCTCTCTCTCTCCCTCTCTCTCTCACTCCCTCCCGCTCTCTCCGGTGCAGTGTCTTAGAAGAGATCCAGTTAGTAAGTCAGTATGCCTGAGGGAAATAGATTATGACTAAATAAAGATGTGAGGCATTTTCATCATTATTTAAACCAGTCATGTATGTTTTTCAAATAAAAAGGTACCGATATCACTATCAATATGTTACCTGTAATATTTAATTTGAACATCTTGCAGTTATTACATTTATTTTAGCTATTTGAGTTATTGAGACTGACAACAATCATATGATTGGATCATTTGTACACAGGAAAAAAAAATCATGAAGATAAAAACAACCACAGGCACTAATTTAATGAGAGGTTGAGACAACAATTATATCGACTGTGTGTGTATTAGGTTGCCACTACAAAATCGATAGCATAGTGCCGAGAGTGCCCAGCTGCCATTGTTGGAAGATATCTCTGCACTGCTGTAATATCGTTGGGCTAAAATGGGGGATTGTCTCTCTGTCTCCCTCTCTTGTGTGCGCTCAGCCTAACAATGCACTGCAGCGGTTTCCTCGTGCCTCTCCCCTCTCCATCTCTCTCTCAATCACCTCCCTCCTCTTTCCTTCTCTCCCTCACACTGATAGTTCCAAAAAAATCCACGCACATACACCAATACTAAACAATCCTAGAAAAAGAAAAAAAAACAGCAGAGGGTTTTCCTTCACAGTCAAGCCGTTGCTCAGTCTCCACCTCTTTCTCTGTCGTCTCTCTGTATTGATCCGCCCCTCACTCATCTCTGCGCCCGTTCACTCACATCCCCAGATATTCTTCTATCCCCTTTTTTTGTGTGTGTGGTTATGTGTGAGTTTGCTCCTCTTACTGCCACTCTCACTATCTTCCTTCCTCCACTTCTGTTGGTAAAAAAACAGTGAGAGGCTCTTTTATCCATCAATCCACCTATCTGTTTTTAGTTTCTCTTTTTTGGGGTTCTTCTCATCATATATCTGCATTTTTCTTAACACTCTCACTCATTTTCTGCCTTGGCAACCCCTTATCCCTCTCTTTGACTCAAATGTGTGTGTGTGCGCTGTTTTTATAAATGTTTGCCCAGAAATTGACGCAAGCACTGTCTGGACAGTGAGAAAAGAGGTTGGAGGGTAAGAGGGGGTGCATGTGTGGTCATGTCATGTTGACTTTACACACATTGAGTGATGAAGAAAGAATGGAGGAGAGCAGGACAGATGGAAGGATGGAAAGAAAAGGACATGGGCAGATGGGAGGAGTGATGGCAAAGGAAAGCAAAGAACAGTTGAGTCATGAGCAGGAGAGGTGTGGAGACAATGCTGTGTGAAATAGAAAATTAGCAATTCAGAATTAACGGAGCAACAAGACTGGCAATGTAGTCATTTCAAGAGTTTCACACAAAACAGAGATACAAGATGTATACGGATGTGGATGCGTGACTTGCCAGATATAACATATCATACATAATCCAGCCAATCCCTGCACTGTGGGTTTATATATAGATGTGTGTTAAGTCTTTCTGTTGATTTCCCACTAGGGGAGAGGAGACGAGGCTATAGGCTGCTGCAGGGGTCAGCCTCACTTTGAGCTGTATGCTCACAAACCCTGAACCTGGCTAAAAAAACACTACTCCCCTCTGAGATATATAATTGCTGCTGAGGCAGTCTATTGTCATCAGCCCCTGTGTCACTCTCTGGCTCTCTATTCCCCCTCCATCTGCCCATCATTCTGTGTCTGTCTCGAAGTCTATAATGCTTCAACCAGTCTATCTCTTTTCATTGTGTCATGTTTTTTGTTGAAATCCTGGTTAATCTCTTTCTATCCTGCGTTTCCTAGTCAATATGATTCACATTTGGCTGTTGCTTTCCATGCACATTCTTCTGTATTGAAGATAAGACTGAGCCTAGGTCAGATTACTGGTGCACATGCACACACCCTTTACAGTCCACCTGTGACAACGTGGTGATCTATGATATAGATCATCAATCCGAGACAAGGTCAGCTACAGAGGGAAGAAATTCTTGACACTAATCTCACCTGTGATACATGGGCCATTTACAGAGATGACTGCCTCTTACCATCTTTGTCCACGTCTTTGAACTCTCAGTCACTCTCTCTCTCTTTCTCTCTCTCTCTCTCTCTCACACACACACACACACACACACACACACACACACACACACACACACACACACACACACACACACACACACACACACACACACACACACACACACACACACATAAATACATTAACACCACTGCTAACATGTACAACTATGTAAGTGACATGAAACTGCTTTGCAACACACAACACAGACGACTGCTATCATGTTCCTGTCAGCACGTTTCTTGTTGTCTTATCTGGGGTGATCATGCTGCACTGAATTTAAATGCAACTGCTCCTGTTTAATATTATCTCCGAGACCCGCACACCTTTTTCATGTAATCAGTGACTTTCATGTACTTGTCACTATCTGTCTATCATCTCTTTGCTGTTATGTAAGTTCAACCTCAAGGATAATGAATAACTTGGTATTGCCTCATTCTGGCACTGATGCCTATAAATGTTTGTTTACAAAGTCTTTCACAAGGTACACTATTTTTCATATTTTTTTGAAAATAAAATTTCAGACTATTTAAACTAATTTTTCTTGTTCTCATGCTCTATTTTATCCCATTACATTTCCCATGTATTTTGTCTTTTATTCTGTACTCTACTGAACCTGATGCCAGTGTGTGTAACTGTGTTAATTGAAACCACATGTTATACATTTGCCTTTGCCGGAACCACCAAGTTAGTTAGTTAGACAGAGAATGTGTGCATGAGTCTTTTTGTGTCTTAAGGAGGAAGTATGTGTGCATGCGCGTGTGTGTGTCAAGTGGAGGGGTGACAGCCAGCTTGCATTGGGTTTCACATCAAGAACGAGAGAAAAATGTAAGTAAACAACAAGGTAATATGAAGGGAAGTGAACAGACGCCAAGTGTAGAGGAAAAGAAAGATGGGAGGGAAATGCTGTGCCGTTTTTGTTTTTTTTTTTTGTTTTTTTGAGGAGGGAAAGGGGTGCTGGAAGTGGGTGGAGACAAGAGAGATATAAATGTTGTTAGGAAAAGAGGCAGCCTCTGATAAGGGGTCCTCTTATGGCTGTGCTTGTGTGATTAGATTTGTTTTAGCCAGTGGGAGATAGATTTTAAGTGTATTATTAGTTAATGCTTTGGGATGGCAGTTTTATACATGCTTGAATTCCTCAGCACATATCTCTTTGGATGTTGTGTTGTTTGTGTGCGGGTGGCATGGAGTCCCTGCACTTGTAACGTTTATCTATGTGTGTCTATGCCCTCCTGGTCTTGCACGAGGGAAAATGTTGCGTATGAGGAGTTCCAGGCTCTCCTCTATTATTTACAATTCTCCTTCCTTCTCTCCTGCAATTACCCTACATTCTCTCCTGCTCCAGCCCTCCTCGTCTAGACCACCACCGCTGCACTGTTTATCCTCAGAGATGCTTCTGTGTCCGGCTTGTTTCTCCTGTCTACTTTCCTCAACATTAGTCTCCCTTAAGAGCCAAGTCAATTTCTACATGCTTCCACCTTGTACAGCCTCATCTCGTTTAACTTATTTCTAACTGATGTGGATTTGCTTGCTGTCAGAGATTCTGGGGGAATCTTTGTCCCCCAAGGCATTTCAGTAGGGCTCTGTACAGAACAGTCACGTGTATCAGCCTGACATCTACTGGAGGGAGAAAGTAATGCAGTCTGACGCTGGGTTTGAATGGAAGCCAGTTTGGCAGCAGAGAGATTTTTCCTCTGGGTGCTGAGTGAAGAGACCATGTTCTGTCAGTAGTATGCAGATCCTCATCCCTCCTTAAGTACGCCTGGAATTTCTGCTTGATAGCTTAATGGTTTTTGTTAATGATGTGAGATGATTTTTTGTATGATTTTGCAGAAATCAGATATTATAGAAAAGGGGACGGCAGAGGAAACAGTGAGCACAAAACAAATTTGATATGGAGCACAAGCCTTAAGAGCTACACCTTTAAAATGCATTTACCTGGGTGTGAGCACTTAAAAACATTTACTTTTCATTCATATGACTTCCTACTTTTCCTTTGTGAAAAAAATGAGTGTTTCCAGTAAAAGAGAGAGAAAGAGAGAGAGAGACTATGCCTCAGTGAAGGTCGGAAATGATCCAAGATCAGGATATTAACTCTGAGCACAGTGATATTATGAGCAGGTACTGACTCACATGAGCAGTGGGAGGTGAAGTGGGAGGAGTGGAAAGAAAGATGGGAAGGGAAATAAAAGTGCGGTGTGTGGAGGGCCAACTGAGAAATGGAGGGATCAGGGAGGAAAAAGTGGGGTGTGTGTGTGTGTGTGTGTGTGTGTGTGTGTGTGGGTGTGTGTTTGTGTTTGTGTGTCGGTGTGTGTGTGTGTGTGTGTGTGTGTGTGTTTGTGCGTGTGTGTGGACAGAGAAAAATGCAGTATTAAAGAGAGAGACGGAGAGGAGAAATATGGCACTTCGGGGAGGGAGGGGAGAGGAACTGTTCATTCCAAGGTTTGGCTGCATTCCAGGCTGTCTGGCTCTGATTCTGACGGCCTCCTGTTTTTTTTTTCTTTTTGTCTTACCTCCAGACTGACTGACTGGACCCCAGAGCTGCCTTCTCCCTGCCTGATCACAACTTTGACAGCCTCAGTCCTCATGGCACCGCCCAGTTTTGGCAGGAACTGAAAGAGGGCAAAAGAGTGTCACACATGTGTCACCTCAGCTTCCTCACTCATCTCGCTGGTCAAACAGATAGCCCATGAGTTGGTATTTATACCGACAATCAGACAAACTGTGAATCACCTCTTGTATGAACACGAGCCCGGATAGGGTGCTTTTTTCCCAGCCGAGCACCAGAGTTCCTTTGGAAAGCTCTGAGTGGAAATTTGACACATTTTTTGTCCCAGTGGAAGTGGGGAGAGACTGGAAACATTCCTTGTGGGACAATGGGTTATCAAAGACCCCAAATGACCACTCCCTGTAGTTCACAGACATGAGCCTGGCAGCAACAGGTTACACAACAGTTAATGCACAGAGGTTTGTGTGTAGTAAAAACTGTTGAGAATTTGCCAATGGGCTCACAGCATGAACCAATTGCAACACTGCTGTGTCTCAATATGAATGTCGTGGTGATCTGAGAGTTTGTGGAAATCTCACTGAGGTGAAATAAGTCAGATCATACAGTACACAGTTGGTGTTGACTGAAATAAAAGATGTCAGTTTCAACACATTATTTTGTTTTATAAAGCATAGAAAAACTTCTGCCAGTTGATAGAGATAAGTGCAATTGTTTCTAATGCTGTTTTCCTTGTATATCTATAAATATGTTAAATCAACACAAATAGATGTAAAAAAGAAAAAAAGCTTTTTTTCATTATAATTTAATCTGTCAGTTATTTTGTCAATTAATCCATTCATCCTTTAAGCCTGTAAAACTGTCAGAAAGTAGTGGAAAATTACAGACTTTTCTAAACCGCAAAGTGACATCATCAAATTGTTTTTGTTCAACCAAAACTGCAAAACCTAGTTCATTATGAGACGAAGAAAAGCAGCAAAGTCTCACAACTGAGAAGCTGAATCCATCAAATGTTTTGTATTTTGCCTTGAACTCTGACTTGAAGGATCAATTGATTATTAAAATAGTTTCCGGTTACTGTTCTGTGTAACCACTAATATGTTATAAGGTCTAAGTTCAGACTTAACGGACTTCATAAAAGATGTAAAGAGATGATGTGTAAAGAGACGCTCCTTGCAGTGCACAACTAATAACTTTACCTGAACTTAAGTCTGTCTACGTCCATGTTGTGTGTGGGTAGGAGACATAAAAGGATATTATATAATAAAAGTAGCTGATATGCAGGATGGGAGGTGTCATTTTCCAGGGAAACACCAGGTTAAGGGCATTCACATCCGTAATATCAGGACAGAGAACACTTTAGAAAAATGCATCTACTGTCTACAATCAAGTGTACTAATAATGCATATAGTAGCAATACAGCTTCTTTCATGTATACTTGCTTGGTGCAAAGAAAATAACAATGGGAAAGCCCACCTAGTAAAAAATGTATTTATATTCTGATCATGAGCCTTGCTTGTTCAGCCAAGAGAACAAAAGGCATAAAACTACTCTTGCCATTTCTCATGAGGTACATTAAAGCATACACTGCCAACTTATTCCGCAGGGCAACCCTGTTTGAACATATTTTCTTCAGCCGTTGAACCTCTTTGCCTTAAAACTCCTGACTGCTTTTAGCGTCTGTATCTAATCAAGCCTCTTGCCCCATTATCTCTCCCTCCCTCTTGCTCCCTCATTCCCTCAGTCTGACCTTACAAGGAGAGGCAACAGGGTTGATGTCATTGAATGAAGAATGCTGCAAGAATCCAGAGAGAAAAGAGCGAGAGGAGGAGGGGTCTGACTGGGCAGTTTATGAACACACACACACACACGCACACACACACACAGATAGAAGTAAAGAAAGAGAGAGAGAGAGAGAGAGAGAGAGAGAGAGAGAGAGAGAGAGAGAGAGAGAGGTGCTGTTTACATTGTAATACACAAGTCCTGAGCCAAAGTTAAACGAGAAAGAACTTGTTTGGAAGGATGGTGTCATTCCTTTTCCAGTCTGAAAAGCACAGGGGGAGGGTCTAATAGCTGGAGAAGGGAAGAGAAAAAGAGAAGTTACCATTACAGACAACTCTTATTACTCAGCTTGGAACTAGAGAAAAAGAAGAAGAAAAGGAAGAGGGGGAAGTGAAAGGCAGATCCACACTGCACTGCAGCTGTATTCACAGGGTAAGCATGTTGTTATTTTATTTGTGGTGACAGAATGTGGGAAGAGGTTGCACTCTTTTAGGGCAGACTGCTACAGGTTACCTAATAAGGTAAAATCTCTTGTCAGTGAAAGTATGATGATACATTAACCACAGCACTGATTCATTGACTGTAGGCTGTTGCTAACCCCTTTCTGATATGACAATCAGTTTCTATGTTTGCATTTTATAGCCTATTACATATGAAAACTACTGCAGAGGCTGGTTGAAAGATAGGCTAACTCTCATAGGGTGGTGTTAACACTGTTTTTTCTGACTGGCTGAGTAGTAGATCACTGTGAACTTACACTGAATGGTTGCTACACCAGCTGATGGATATCGACGATAAGGAGTGGGCTATGCGGAAGCTCCAACAACAGGAAGCCCAGGAAAAAGTTAACTGAGCTAGGCTAGCTTAGCAATGCTGCTGCAGTCAAAACGCTGGGTAAATTATTAAGCTTGGTGTCAGCACAGTCAAGAGAAACCATATGAGGTAAGGCCGAAAAAAACGGGGGGCGGTGTTAGTCAGTTTCGCCACCCAAATAAAAAAAAACGTTGTGACTGGAGCTTAGGTGTGTTAGGTAGGGGTGTTCATCCAAGCTAGGCTAGCATCACCGTGATAAGAGGCTGACAGAGGCGACGTTTATCACCCCATAAAAAGTGGATATTGCCACTTGCAGGTGAGTGGCTGATGTCATTCATTTGACAGGGATTTAAATTGTGAGCCAAGCTGGACAAATTTAGATTAAGCATGTATAGCAGACAGAAGCTAACAGTAACGTTATACGAAACTGATTTGCTCTCGGCTGCCAAAGATAACGCAGCTGTGAACAGCTTTGGCTATATGTATATATAACAACTTTAATCGTTTTCCTCATACTGTACCTGGCTAGTTAACGATGCAGTCTGTCCCTGTCTTTTGCTACCTTTGTGATCTCATCATTTTTGTTGCCAGCTGTCAAAGCATTGGCTAACCCTGCCTAATGCATGTGCGGCCAAGTTGATGGCAATACCAAGGTACAGTTTGTTTAACTTACTGATATGGTCAAGGAAATAGAAATCTGGTTTTACTGGCACTTTTGTGGCCCACAAGTGTTAATGTCTTTACCAGTGAATAGCCTTTATACATACCCAGTTTGGTCTCATGTTAGAGGCTCTGTGCATTACGTAGAGATGGAGCGTGGGTATATACTAGTTATATTAAGGATGAAATGTAATATGAATAAGAGTTTTTGTTGCATTGTATTTTTGGTTTATCCTCTCATCAGCTAAGCTATACAAGAAGAGAGAGCCTCTTCTCAGTGCCACACTGCTGTAAGAATACCTTAGAGCAAGGATGGCTCTGCTGTGGGTTTGTCTGAGGTTAGTGTGGTATTTCTTTATGAGAAGACTAGGATTATGGTCAATGACGCCTCAGTAAATTTAAGAGGTCTATGAAGATTTAGGAATGAAGATCTCTGCATCTGATCTGTGAATGGCTGCAGTCTTCCCCCTCCTGTATTACTGGGGAATCCTTAATTGTAGCCTCCAACAAGTCAAGACACAAGCTATTTTCAGGCATACTTTTGCCGTCTGAAATCACTGCATGTCTAGCACTTTGATTTTTTTTTCTATCTCTATCTTATGACTTTTCTTTGGCCTACATTATGCTATTTTAGTGCTGGGAGGGAACGTTGTTTGGGTGAGGAACACATTGGCTGATGTCATTACTGATTTTGAAATGTTGCCCGTTCAATTATTCATCTAACTGCGGTCTGAAAGGGAGCCTAACACTGGTGCTCAATGAATGTCCAGTGACCTGTAAGATTGGGCTCAAAAGAGTTGTTTGTCCCTGCATTAGTGACCCACGGCCTAGACACGCTTTCCCAGAAAATGGGTGTGCTATTAACATCAGAACAATAGAGAGTTTCATCAACAACAAACTAGTCACTGATACAATGACTGGCCAGACATGGAAGAAATAAGTGTATCATCAGATATCCAGGTTGTCTGTGTCACTGTGAAGAATAACTACCCCCATACATTTTAAGTTTTTTTTTTTTTTTTTGCTTCAAAGGACCTGAGTTCAATGAAGCACCATGCTACAATGCTTCTATAAATGAGCTTTTAAGAGAGGCAGTAGCACAGTATAGAAGTCAAATTAATTCCTTGTTAACTACAAAGCATTGTACCACCACTGAGTAAAATAGTTTCCCTTTTAAAAACATGTGAAATTCCTCCTTAACCACGTACTGTATCGCGTATTCTGTGTCGTCAGTGGCGACGGGGTGTTCTTATGAAACTGTCAACACCAAGACAAAACACAGAGATAATGCAAAGCGTGCCACAAAAGGAGCTTAGCTTTACTTTTGTTTGTTTGCAGCGTTTAATAGCCCATGTGGGACTTAAAACTCTGAGTCTCAAGCCCTTGTTTTAAGTCTATAAGTAGTCTCTCTGTTTTTATGGTAGTGGTTTTCCAAACATGTTGATGAGTGCCACAGGCCTGCTGGTTGTTCTATCCCACAAGGTTGTTTAGTGAGGCTAATTACATTCACCCCTATCCCATGAGTAAATCAGATAAGATAGAATAAAAACTGACTGGCCTGTGCCCAAACCAGGGTTGAGAACCAATTTTACAGCCTGTAAAAGCTGTTCAGGCGTGTTGAATTTATACAAAGTTTGAAAGATTCAAACTACAGAAGATGATTTATGTTTCTGTCCTATCTAAAGGCTACCAGGTGACATCCTCTATTATAGTTTTTAAGTGGCCTCAAGTGATGTCATTCAGTTCAAGTGATGGGAAAGAGATGAATGAGAGGTTGAAGAAAGCACAAAAATAAAAGAGGTAAAACAGCTGCGGTGTGCCACAAAACACAAGTTTATACATGAAAGTAAGACTCAACTGCAGACAGTCAATCAGGCCCTCATCAAGAGAATAAAAAGAAAAGATGAGAGAGGAAACACAGAGAAATAGAGAGAGAAGCTGATTGGAGGGAAAGAAAAAAAAAGCTGAAAAGGTGATGTCATTGAGCTGTAGTGCCAAATTTCCTCCACAGCTGAGGGTCTCTCTCATCACGGGGATCAGGTTTCAAGATAGATTTGGGGCTGAGTGTGGAGCTGATCTCACTGTTCTAAATCCCTCAGGACTGTATCAAGGAACAGATGGAGACTGACCACAAGTTATCATTACTGCTGAATAATTGAGAGGACTGTTGCATATTGTCTCTTAGAGATGAGATAGCAGAAGTACTGTAATGAAAAGACTAAATCACACACAGCAACCTTGTCAAGCCCTCCTTTTAGAAATCCATTATACTTCTAAGTGTTCTGTTTGGAGTAGCTCCTCTGTTGATATTCAGACACGCAAGCCTCATTTGAAGCCAAGAGCTTTATTC
Source organism: Rastrelliger brachysoma (assembly GCA_024605115.1). Taxonomy (NCBI): domain Eukaryota; kingdom Metazoa; phylum Chordata; class Actinopteri; order Scombriformes; family Scombridae; genus Rastrelliger; species Rastrelliger brachysoma. The sequence goes on from JANJYP010069601.1 coordinate 12,997, forward strand.
TCCTGACCACAACAAGTTGATCTGTTTTTGCATTAAGAGTCCACTCAATTCAGCTTGAATTAGGAATCATAAATAACACCTGTCCTTTCTCCCTATTCACCCTGGTTAGTTATTTTTCTTTTGCTGTTGGTGCAGTTATTGAGGACTGATGATTCATGCATTTTCTGAAGTATTGCAGTGAGGTAATAAAATGAAGCCAAGAGTCTGAGAATGAGTCTCGTGGCACTGCTTAGATCGTTTAACCTATTTGGTGAGATGAAAGGTTGAAGGTAGGTTTGTCGCTGCTATAAGATATACTTATCTGACTTCTTATTCAGTCATAATATTGATACTCACACCTGGGCTTTTGTCAAATACCGATTTGATAGCAGTGTTTAATCAGTGAGTTAGTACTTTGTCACTGTCTGGAAGAGATAGGGATCATTCTTTGACATAAAATCAGCCTTGACTTAATCATTTTCTAACTTCATACAACAAAATGTAATCAATAAATTCACAAATATAAACTTACCAAATTAGTCTTTGTTAAAATAATGGTAACATCCAACACCAGATCAGCCCATTGTTACTGATACCTGAGCCCCAGCTATTAATGGTATTGGACTGATAACCAGTATTAGTATCGGTGTATCTCTCACAGCCGCTGATTGCTCTCAGTCAATAATGCTGTTGCAATCAAATTGGTTTTTATCCCTCCAGTTGTAATGTTATCTACTAACATTGACATGCTGTAACATTACCAGATATGACTGTTTGTCTAAATGTATGAAAAATGTACATGTAATGTACATGTAATGGTGAAATACGCTTACTCTTACAGACATAGTATACATTATATTTATTTATAAAGAGATATTTGTGCTCTGGCAAATGATTATGTCTCTGTGAGCGCAGATGGGCGTGGTGCTCAGAGGTTTTTCATATCAGTGATTCATGATGGGATGTCCTATGACACAATACAAACAGCTGACACCTTTACATGTATCATCGCACTGACCAGGACATATATGGTTAAAAATGTTTCATAAATCTTTCTATAAAGGAAGCTGAGCCAAAAAGCAGAAGTGAAAAGGTTGTGCTGCCTTATTTTTTGTAATGTTGTGAGCACTGCAGATACTTTCACAAGCTCTAAGGGATTTTGTTTTTTTGTTTTGTTGGAACTTGCAGTGTTGCCCGTGTGTACCACCAAAGAGGAATAAGGGTAAAAACACTCAGACTTCTTCTTGTTTGATTTATCTATTTTGTCAGTAAGGTTCAGTTTACAATAATAATTTTCCAGGGCTATGTCAAACTTGATCTTTTCCTGTGAAGGTTGTTTTCCCAAATGCTATCTAAAGTATATCCAAGTCAAGAAAATGAGTAATGCTAACAAAGGTGGCTTTTTCAGAGGCATGGTACAGGATCATGTGCAGTGGGTGTACAGGTTACGAATAAAAGAACTTGAATGTAAACAGCTGTAACTTTTTTTTTAAACAGCTGTAACATAATATCACTTACATTACTATCTAGAGGTAACCATGGCAACACAGTTAACATACAATTACATTCCTTTTCATTACCTGCAGCTCATTCTGTTACATATTATGAATCATGACCGTGTGACATTTATCCTTTACACCTGGTATAAAGGATATGGAATTATTATACTTAACTACACATAGCTTCAGGGTGAAATATTTTGTAAAACTGGAACAGTGTATAAGTTTAGAAGTAAGACAGCCAGTGTGTCTGTAGATTTGTGTGTGTTTTTGGGGGTCAGACTAAAGGTCATGTCCAGGGCCAGTGGTCTTCAGGGAAATGTATTCAGACTTTGTGAGGAATCTCGGCTGAGACGCTGAAGTAACGTCAACATTTGTTTAACCACCAGCATGTGTGAGGTAAATATTTGAGTTCAACCCCATTTTTGACGCACGTCGCATAAAAATGTTGTGATAGCTGTTGTCCTTGGCTACAAGTGGTCTCTCTCTCTCTCTTTGTCTCTCTCTCTCTCTCGAGCAAACCTTGGTATCTCATGTCGCTGTAAACAGTCGCATTTTAAATTGTGTAAAGTGTCTCTTGAATCTGGGAGTGCCACTGCATCTGCTCTGTATGCATAGCCTAAGGATTTTTTTTTAAACACACATTACTCTCATTCCTCTGTAGACCATTTGCCAGGGCTTTTGTGTTTTTAAAGGATTCAGTAATGCTGGATTTGCAGAATGCCTCGTGGTTGCTTTCTTTTATTATACTTCTGTTTCACTAAATCCACAAATAGTCCAACCTACATTTTAGGAGACACTGTGAGCTGCAATAAAATTAGTTGTACTAAAGACTAAAGGGTTCAAGACAGCTGTGTCCCTGTTCCAAACTATACACTATATACCAATATGCACAGTGCACTGTTTTTGTAGTTAATGTTAAAAGTTTATGTTTTGCACAAGCAGGAAATGCTATAACAATATGCACAGACTCAATCCATCAATGGCTGGGAACTGCTTAAAAACTTACAGAAGAAGTCAAAATGCTCTCTGAAAAGCTCCCTCAAGACTTTTGATTGGATCTCATTTCTATGTCACTTTGGCCGTTGTGTCTGTAAGTTTAATAAAATGTAAATTACAATGTTTCCAGCCTGCAAGGTCTCCATTTTGCACTGGATCATATGACAATCGTCCATCAATAACAAAAATTAAGCATATTTATTCTGATAGCTAACATATTCTGTGTGTGAAATTTTGTCTGCTTTCACCAGTGGGAATGCAGTGCAGACTAAAAACCTGGTTACAATTAGTTTGTAGTTTGGGATTGTGTCAGGCCAAATGTTTTGTTGATGTGTCATCCCCACTAATTCTCCTGCAAAAGATCCGACATGCAAACACTGCCAAGGAATGCAAGCCACTGCTGACCTTTGTCAGCATGATTCATGTCGACTCCATCATGTGGGGTGTGAAAACAAGCCTCCTGAGTCTGGAGTTGTTTGAGCTTCACTGCAATCTGTGTCGTACCTTTTTGTTACAAAGCAGCCACTCGTGTAAGGATTCATGTTTTCCTGTCTGGTGTCTTACTGTTGTTCATTCTGTTTCTTTTGTACATCATCAGCTAAATATACAAAATGGAGGACTCTAGCAGCAGCAAGCCTTTCATGGTGACATCCTCTCTCAACTTCAAAGTCACCACCCCGTCCTTCTACAACCAGCCAAAGAAGTTTGCCTCTGTGGCACCACCACGGCCCAAAAGTCAGTCACCACCCTCAGCTCCATCACCGACACCAGTAGGCACAGCTGTGATTGGACGAGTGGGCGATCTCCCTCCGCCGCCCCCATCGCTCTGTGATGGTATTTGCATTTCTTTTGCTCTTTTGTGAGCTATTAATTTGTATCCATGCTGAGAGAAACCATTCTCTTTTCTGCCCCTACTGCTTTTGAAGATAGAGCATGCAGTGTCACAGTTTTTCATATATAAACGAAGACATTATACTGTATATGTGTGGGGTTGTGATTTTAATGAGTTGTCTTATTGAGTGAGACACACTTTATAGCTAAACAGTCTTCTGCCTTTGAATTTGGTGTATTCTTATTTTTTTAGAACATCTTATCTTAGGTACACTAAATTAAGCAGCATGATTTTTAAGATCTCTGAGATGATCTAATTTGTGGACCCACTCACACCAATTCACCAAATGGAGCACATAGATAGAAATAACCACCTTTGTGAAGGCAGCACTTGTTTTACCCTGTGACCATCACATCATTTCCAAATCGGAACAATGTTCTATACGGTTTTATTTATACTATCCTGTTTGTTTTTATCTACAGTGGTGGAAAAAAGTTTTTGAAACCCCATGTATTTTGAAATATTGCATTAAGAATCATTCTTAGGTCTTTAAGTGCAATTTCTTTTAGTACAGTCGCAACCAAAATTCTAAATAAATCTTAAAAAACATTAAAACTTAAAATTGATTGAGTTCATAAAAATACATAAGAAATTTTGAGTATTAGGTCACTAATGAGGGTCATGTTTTTTATTAAAAGACACATTTTTTGCTGCTGTGTTTGGTGTCTATATAAAGAAATAAACATTTGAAAGTTCCTCAGAAACAAAACACAGGAAACACGCCTGAGCATACTGATTTTCAGCCCATTGAGATTGTGTACATTTTTAAAGGTGTCCGAAAACTTTTCCACCACTGTATAAACACATTATGTTGACATTGGATTAAGTCATTAACACTTACTGAGTGCAAAGAAACCTTTTCTGCCATAGCATTTAACCAATCAACCCTCCTCATTTTTGTCAGACTTCCCACCCCCCCCTCCGCCTCCTCCACTGGATGATGATTTGCCAGCCCCTCCTCCTGAATGCCAACTCTCACCCTCTGACGCACCCCCTCCCGCCTTCCCTGCCCCACCTTCAGTGGCCGACGACTTGCCCCTCCCTGTTCCCCCGACAGAGAGCGCCAGTATGCCCACCTGCCCGTCTCCCCCTCCTCCCCCTCCTCCTCCACCCCTCCCTGCCCCTGGTACCAGTATTGCCAGTGCTGTTGGGAACCAACAGGTGAGTCATGATGGTCTCTTTATGAAACTTAAGTTGGTTTGCTTCTTTGTGCATGTTTCCTCCTTTCACTTGCATGTACAATTTAATAATCAGTTAGCATACAGGAGGACATTGTTGTGGAATCATAGAAAATTCATGAGTGTTTCCAGAAAAATCTGCCTTTTGAGATTGTCACACAAATTACATTAGCATTAGTCTGGAGTAAAATGCCCAGTTTCATGCTTCTAACAGGATTATTGCCAATATATGTGGCTGAAATAGTTTTGGACATGCAGTAAAAAAAAGTGTACTGTAGGCTGACATTGTTTGCAGCTGGTTTTTCTGGCTACAAACTGCTTTAATGTATGGAATTAGATGTTGTTTCTCAGTATTAAAGACTATAAAGTGAAAACAGCTGAAGTGGAAATTAAGCATTAGTCTTGCTGAAAAAAATGTATGCCAAATGCTTCTGAGAAAACAAACCACATCAAATTGAAATTAAACAACTGAAAGATCTATTTTCCAATCAAGGAAACAAAATGCAAATATTTATGTATTCATCATCAGTATTCACTTCATTATATTTATTTTTTCATCATTAATTCTTTCAGTCTGGTTTACTCTTACAAGTAATTGTACCACTGCCAGAGTTTTTTTAAATCTAGTTGCATTTTATTATGGATTTGACGACAGTGGCAAAGTCTGAATCTGACATGGATATGTAAATGTGTTGATGTGTATGTACAGTCTGTGATAATTTCTCATCCTCATCCAGCTTTTCATTCTTGGCTTGTACTGTTCTTAGCTTCATTGTGATCACTTTGTTTGTGTGTGAATTAATGAACCTCCTGTGATTCCTTCCTCTTGTCTTTCTCTGCCAGAGGCTGATAGAGAAGCAGACAAGCTTTGATAAACAGCTTGACTCTCTGACTGATCTGCTCTCTGAGATGGAGACCAGGGGACCTTTCAACCCCAAGGTACAAAGCATGGATGGGTGGGGTAGACACTGTAGAAAAAGATAATCTGACAGAGGAAAGAAAACATAAAGTGAGGCAGATCAGTGGAAATAGTTCGGAGAGGTGCCACATTGGTTTTATTAGTCTATGTTCATCAGCTTGTTCAGGGTGAAATCTCAAGGACAAGCATAGTGCACATAAAGCATATCAGACTGAAAGAGAAAACAAAACACAGGGTTGCTGGTGATTCACACTGAGAGAGGAGACACTTGGAGAGAGAATGATGCAAACACAAGTGAGTGGAGAGCATAAGAGTGTGATGAAGCCAGAGTGTGCTGCCAGAGTCCTGGTTAGAGGCCCATAAATGGACAGTGTTCTTATCCAACAGGGAGGCACTGGATAAAGGCAGAATAATGTTTGCTCCACACTGCAAAATAAATGTCAGAAAGATGAAGCACTTCTGATAAGCTCAAACTGGGAAGCGCTTCCAATGTTTACTTAAATTAAAGTACCTCATTCAATTCAATAAAAATGCCTGCCTGCAGCATTTCAGTAGGAAGGTTTGTGTGCTAGATATTAACCCCCTCCCCCCTTCCGTTGAATTATAGCTGTTTATTAATGAAAGGCTAATATAACCATGTGCAAAGTTTTGAACTAAAGGAATCTGTGTAGAGATTGTTTTGTTCTTAATGTTGCTGTTTCGTCCACAGTTACCAAGCCAGTATTCTTCAGCACCAGCACCTAAGCCAGTAGCTCCTCCCCCAACAGCCCCAAAACCAGCCCTCTCCTTCCTCCCACCTCCTGAGATGGGAGACCGCCCGCCTCCCGCACCATGGGCAGAAGAGCTTAAAGCCAGAACAAACCGACAAGCCAATCACAACTCTTCATCAAATGCTGCCGCTCAGCCGTTTGGTAAGGCCCCAGTTGTACCCAAGACTGCTTATGGGGGAAGACCAGCAACTTCTGCAGCAGCCCTGGCACAAAAACTGAACCATAACCTGAACCAGAACACCGCCCCAACCAGTGTTGCACCAAAACCTTCTTATCCTTCGGCCATTCCTTCAGCCACCAGCTCTTTACCTCCACCTCCAGCAGCTCCTCCTGCACCTCCTACTCCACCAAGCAACATGGCCACCGCCCCAGCCCCAAGTCACATAAAGAGTTCTCCTTTTGGCAGTCAGGTGAATGCAAACCAAAACCCTCCTGCTGCTGTGCCTCCCCCTCAACCCAAGACAGTGACATCTCCAACATCTTTTAACCAGCAAATCAAAACTCCTCCTGCATCCATGGTATGTTAAGGTTGTTTTGTTTTTAGTTGCTAAGAGACTCCCTTTGTGTTGTGTTTGTACAGTACAGGCACAGGAAATACAAATAATTCAGTTTGTAGTCAACCAATAAGAATTATGCCTTCTGGACATGCACTAACCATGTTTTCACAGCCCACCTATTCAATCATAAATAACAAACTACCCTCTAGGCATGCAAGCATAAAAACATTTAAATGTATATTTTGTGTGTGTGTGTGTTTTAAACAGCCTTCACCACCAGGCCCAGTTTCTGTCCCAGGTGGAGGTGTCCCCCTGAACATGAGGGAAGTAGAAGAATTGGAGAGAATGACCAAGGACTTCATTAAAGACATGGACAAACATGCACCTGTCATCACTTCCCCTCCCACAGGTATACATACACATATAAAAAAACAATGTTGACACAGTGGCTGTAATATTCCTGTTTTAAGTTCCCCTCCATTAAAAAAAATGTATTTCTCACTTCACATTTTCTTTCACTGTACAGAATGATGTATGTGGAGTTTTTGTTGTCACCTGCAGAAGGAGCAACATTTTTCTGTTTGTATGTGTGTTTTAGAGACCAATCAAGGCATGGTATGCATTTCTCAGAAGTACAGTATAATGTGAAAATGTGAAACCTTAAGTGCGCATAAAGTTAGCATGGACTTGACATGTCAGAGGCATCTTGTTTTCAGCAGTTCAACTTTTAAAATAAACATTACATTACATTCTGTATTTTTTTGATATTTTAAGGGTTTCTTCCTATCAAACACAAGAAATATTTTTTACATATCTTAAAACATATCTGGAAGGTGCTTTAAGGAAGGACAATACTTTTTATATATTTATTTCATACAGTGTTATGCTCAACATAAAGGAAGTTGTAGGCTTCTCAGTGTGTGTTTGTATATTTCACTCCTTTCAGCCCTTTTCTGTTTCTCTCCACCCTCATTTCAGAGGTTTGTGGGAAGTGCGGTGAGGCTCTGTCCCGCACTCAACCAGCTGTGAGGGCCATGGATAAACTCTTCCACTCCAACTGCTTCTGTTGCATGAGCTGCCATCGCCCCCTGCAGGGCATGCAGTTCTACGATAGGGATGGATCCCCTCAATGTGAGGACTGCTACATGGTAAGGAGAAATTTCAAATTCAGTATGTGAAATGTTTAAAAGTATTAAGTTTGTGGTTGATAGTGTACTCTACACAATCACTCCAATATGTAATTCTATGCCTCTATTCTTATTTGCCCATAGTATCAATCTGGTTGTCTAAACATTACAGTTTACTCACACATAATGCAGAATTGCTTTACACTGAATATTTTTGCTATTATAACTTTCATTGTTGCTACAAGTGATATTATTGTTATTGTTTTCATGTGGTTTTTTGTAAAAAGCAAGTTCTTCCACTATGTAAAATCTGCTGAACAATGATGACACAGTGAATATACCATGCAATATCTTATCTTGCCTTCTGTTCCTCCTCAGAATTCCTTGGCGGTGTGTTCCCGATGTGGGGAGAGGATCACAGACCGTGTGTTGAAGGCAGTGGGCCAGTGTTTCCATGCCCACTGTTTCCGCTGCAGCACCTGCTCCTGTGTACTTGAGGGGGCACCCTTCATCACCGATGACAACAACAATCCCTACTGTGTCCAGGATTACCACAGGTGAATACAAAAAAAAGATATCTCTCTTCTTTATAAGACAAATTCACCAGTGAACTGAGCATCAGCTACAGTTCTGACTTGCTCAGTTTGAATTAACTGAAAATTAATTTTGCTACTCCTGGTAATAAAATATGGATAACATGACTAGATTTAAAGGAGTAACACTTAGTATTACATCAGAAAACATTGGTTTTGATTCTCCTTGACCATACGAATGTATGAGAAATGTGACTGAAGTGCAAATTTCTACCTCTCCAGACGTTTCTCCCCGCTGTGTGTGAGCTGTAATGAGCCCATTATTCCAGCTCCAGGTAGTGAAGAGACAGTCAGAGTGGTGGCTCTTGACAAGAACTTCCACCTTAAGTGTTACCGTTGCGAGGTAAGACCAGTTAAACCTAAAATTTTATGAAAATATACACTCATTGAGCACGTTATTAGCAACATCTTTCCAGTCCAATGCAATCCAATACAACAGCTCTACACATACAACTGTCCTCGACTGTTCTCCTGTCTATGTGCTTTTTTCTCTTTTTACACCATAATACGATGAAACTAACTTATATTAATAATCGAAATAATGTCAGAGTAGGTTACTGTATGAAGCATTCCCTCATCCCTTTAAGAAAGCTTATACATTTTCATTTTTTGTTGAAATTGTCAGAAAGGTGATAATTCAACATCAGGGTTATCATTGAGGTTGTAGTGAATCGTGGTGTACCAGAGTGTATTATATTGAAAAGTGTAATATTGTCAGTCCCATTCACATACATTAAGGGGGCAATACCAAGCTGAACACCAATTATAATTTAGTGCTTAATGTGTGCACATCATACTGTATCTTCAGCACTCTTAAAGAAATGACCAATGACTAAAATGTAGGTATTAATTGATTTTGCAGGACTGTGCTCGCCCCCTCTCCATAGAAGCGGATGAAAATGGCTGCTATCCGTTGGATGGTAAGATCCTGTGTATGAAGTGCCACACCCAGCGAGCCAAGCGGGCTGCGCAGTGATTGATGGAAGCGTCTATCACTCAGTTTAACTATGAACCAAATCCAAAAAGCACAGGATTCATTCAGCTGCCGTTTTGCCTTCGCTACAGGGCTTTATTCAGTATATGTGCGCAGATGTGAGTGCGAATGTGCTGTGTGAAGAGGTATGTTTGCATGCAGATACAGTGTAATATTCCTTTGTCTTTGTTCGACACTTGAGTGCAGAGGTAATGTACTGCACTGACATAAACTCCCCTCTTTTTTTTTATTTCTAATCTCTGGTTCTCCAACCTCTCATCTAGCCTTCTTTGTGCGCTAGCGCATATTTTTTGTGCCAATTCAATGTTTACGCTAAAATTTTCAGCATAACTTGCACAAGAACAGTTTGGTCAAAAGAGCAGTCTGAGGAATATAAAGTTGCCTTTCTTTATTTGTTGCCTCAGTATTGTTAGTAGCATCATTTACTGAGATATTTACATTTTAAAACTTCTACTTCTCATCTCTCTCCCTGTGAGCATCATAATTGTATTGATATGACTCTGATACATTGTTGCCATAGGTTGAAGAGTATCAGGAACCTCCCATTTGACCATTCCTCAGACATTACCACCCTGGTTGGCTGTTGGTATAGAATATCTTGTAACACTTTGGCAGTTATTGTGCCTGCAAGCATGGCTGATGCTTTCCTGCCTAAAAAGTGCTTTACGTCAGCCATTCTATTCTGATAGCATTTTAGAGTCATTTAGGGCTATAACGTGACTGCAAAAATAGATAAAAACAGTGAATGTTACACTTAGTGATGTGATGTGAATCTGATGATTTACAGGCATGCATTAAATTATATCTTGGTAACTCTCCTTATCTGATCATACATTTAAGGGCAAGACTAA